>JAKLLW010000155.1:0-51839 GCA_022814695.1 Neocatenulostroma microsporum
TAAGGTATGGCTGGTTGCCGGACGAAGACATGACCTTGTCGGCCTCGAGCCTAAGGAAGTTGAGGTCAGCCGGTGTCCCAACGAGCAGCGATGATCAGCGTAAAATGGGTATTCGAAGCAAGTACCCTTAACGTAAGGCGGAGCGGCTCGGTGTGAGCGACTCGGTGTGACGTTGGACCTTCGGCGAGACAGCGTGTCTTGAGAATGCTGGTGGAAGCTTCAAGTGAAGGGAAGCCGCTGCCTATATAGGCCCCACAGAAAAGTGAGGTTCAATTTAGCACCTCACGTGCCACTTCACTCCCGCGTTCCGCAATGGAGAATCACAGTTGGAAGGCACGACCTCAGCAGCTCAACCAATCGAACGCAAGCGCAGCGACGCAGAGGCTGCCGGTGCATGCGGCTTATACGCCCAACATGTAGATTCATCGATCGTCGAAGGACGGAGCTCCTAGCGACATGCAGCTGCCGAGCGCCCACGAAAAAAGAAGTTGCCGCCTTCCGCAAGTCACTCGCGACCCACGAAGGGCGTGTAGGGCGGCCGGTCAGAGAAGAAATGGTTTCGAGGGCTGTTCGGACTCCGCCGGCCGGTACAACAGCTCCAGCGCGATCTGGGATGAGGGAGAAAGGCGGTAAGCATTCTTGCACCTAGCCTCGTTCCTGTTCATCTAGGAGCCTTGTCGTAAACAACAGCAACCCCAAGCGACACATTGCATCGTGTGGACAATCATGGGAGCTTACCATCGAAGAAGAAGCTCGCGATCTGCTCACGCCGTGACGACCCATACGGAGGAATAAACGCTCGTTGACTTGCTCATGCGTCAGTCGGCTGCCATGGTGGCAGAGCTAGTGGTGGAGGCTTCATCGCCTGTCAGTGCTGGAGGCCATTGTGCGTTCTAGGCCATCCGTGCATTCTCGTCGTGACCGGCGCAGGCAGCATAGCATAGCGGAGGAGTAGTCGCTTTCGTCGTTCCATTCCATTCGCTCCGTCGCCCTCGTCGCCCCATACAATGCACACGTCAGATAGTGCTCGTTCCGCATATTGTGTGGCGATATATACCACGTCAATGAAGTAGATGTCGGTTGTGGAAGACAAGCAAAGAGAGGTCAAGGTTGCCTCTAACGCAACTTGCCCGCTTGACGTGCCGACCCGAATTGGACCCAAACTTTAGGTACACCACGGAGGCACTCCAGTACTTGGCTGGGGACGCTCACAGGACCACTAGCACAAGTAGAAGTACTGTAAAAGCAAACTCGTTAGTTGAATAGAATTTAATACAAGTCTTGACGGCATAAGAGTCTCGCCGTAAGGTTGCAGGCATGCCGCAGCAAGCCTTGATCACAACGGAGGGACTAGGAGAAGGCAGCAATGCTGTTTTGATACGCTTTGATTTGACAAGGCTAAGAGCTAGATCGAGAGAGAGAAGTACATAACGCACCCTCTCCAGTTCTGCTGCCGTAGCATTCTGCTCCCACCCAAAGCAAGTTTCGCTCGTTCTGAGCACCATCACTATGACCAGCGCTCGGTGCGTTTCGATGCGCGTGTCTACGCCGTTAGGATCTGGAAAAACCCTCTTCGTGTATCTTGTCGCTGCTGAAGCGCTGTGTACTATGAGCCATCCTATCCACCATCCTCTTTGCTATCCTACGATCCCGTCGTTCGTCTGCCTACAATCTGCTTATCCGCCTAGTCGTGGAAGGGTTGCTAATCTCCAGACGTGTCGAAATGACCGCTGGGCTGGCCGCTCGTGTCGCCATTGTAGTCTCCTGGAAGTGGTGCACGATATCCGTTGAGGCCTAGGAAACCTCCAGACGGGCCTTTACTGCCGTGCCCACCGTGCCCGTTCCCGCCTATCATGCTCAATCCGTTCCTAGTGCCATTGCCCATCCCATTCCAGTCGTACGCAGTCATGCGGTTTGAGCCACCACCACCCATTGTGTTGTAGTTGTATTGACCCAGCTGTGGAGGCCCGTAGACATTATGGTAGTCGGTGGCAGGGTTGCGGTAGCTGCTTTCACCATGTGCACCCATCTGTGTTGGTCTGTACGTATCATGGTGGTTGTTAGGAGCGGCGTTGTTGAAGTTGAAGCCATGCTCACTAAGCATACCCAGCTGGGTGATGCCCAAGGCAGGTAGCTGGCCCACAGCGTTGTTGATTGGCTGGTTGAAGTCGGAGGCAGGCATTTGAGCTTCAGTCAGATCATCGATCGGGTTGCTGGGCGTGAGCTTCGGCTTCTTGCGGTCTGGACGGTCTGCCAGACCACCAGTAACACTCGCCTCCTCCTCGTCCTCATCACCATTCAAGTCAAAGTCAGGATGTGGCTTGCGCTTGCGCTGAGCAGCAGTAGTAGGCTTTGTCTTCGCTTCCGCCTTGACCTTCGTCTCGCGCTCTGACTTCGCATTCTTCTTCGCACGCTCTTGCTTAGCCTTGTCACCACGACGCTGGTTCGACTTCATGTAGCCAATGCGCGCCTTGAGCTGATCCTTTGGATCACGAGCCAGGTCCTCAAGATTCCTGCCCTTCACCATGTCGATGGCAAGGCGGTCGTTGCCCGTGACAGCCGCAATGACCTGCTCGATACGGCCCATGCATGTGAGCGCTTCGTCGAAGCGACTGTGAGTGTTCGTCGACTTCTGACCCAACTCTTTCCACTCGCTGTGGACGTCGTTCGGGATGCCAACCTTGTGGATTTGCATGATCGTAAAGATCTCCTTGTCGCAATGGTGTTTCGTCTGCCACTGGCCGTTTGCGGTAGACAGACTCTCGGTCAGCTTGGTCTCAGCTTCCTCCTGCTTGTCGATGTAGTTTGCCTTCTGTGCATCGGTCATGTCCACATCTGGGCTCCGGTCGTACGCTGCGCTCACAGCATTGTAGAGACGATCAGACAGCTGCGGCATCATCTGCTCAACCATCTGCCAGTTGTCGTTGACCACGCCCACGGTTGGTACCACGATTGGTACTCTAGTACACAGGCCTCCAGGAGGGTAATGAAATTGGAAGCGTGTTGGACCGGTGGTGTTCGTAGAAGTCGGAGGGATTTGTGCTGCGTATGGTGGCATAAGAGTGGGCTGAGTTGCAGCGGTGGGAGGTGCAGTACCGCCGCTGAGGCCGGCGAACTGGTCGAAGTTCGTGCGCGGTTGAACGGTAGTCGCCTTGATTATGTTGGCCACAGGAGTGAGGTCGTTCAAGTCTGTCTCCAGCTCCAGCAGCTCGTTCGACTTGGTCTTCTCCGCATCAGCGTTCACATGCCCATTACCACTCGCCGCTTCCGCCTGAGCTGCACCCGCAGCCTCCGCAATCATCTGCTCAAACGAGGTGAAATTAGATGTTCTGCTGGCTTGAGCCTCCCCGAAGATGTCCATAAAATCTGGTGAGTCTTGATCATAGATCGCAGCGAGGTCGGCCTCCGTTGTTGTGCAATATTTGCCGTAGTCTGCGAAGATCTGGCTCGCAAGCTCCGGACGGGAGCGTATAAGCTGCTCGTACGTGCCAGCCCACTCACCGTAGCTAACTTCATCGTGCCAGAAGAAAGGGTCGGTGATTACGTATTGATCCAGATGCGCAAGGTGGAAATGCTGGCTGTGATGCGCTGGCGCAGAGGCGGAAGTTGGTGGTGAGGTATAGCTAGTGGGGTCTTGATTGTAGGTCGTGAGAGATGACACCGCAGCAGGAGCTGGTGTGTAGCCTTGGCTGGTGTAGTTGTTTGGAGTAGAGGAAGCGGGCAAAGAGTTCGTAGCGCTCATCTTTGCCTGGTGAGCTACTTGCGAAGCAGCTTGATCGTTTGTGTATCCAGTTGGTGACATGGTGGAACGAAGCAGCGAAGCCAATGTTGCTTACGGAAGATGATCAGACCAATGTCTTCTCTGTGTGCTGTGCTGATGTTAGCTTCTAAGCGTTGTCTTATTGTGAGAGAACGTACTCTTGAAGAGTTTGCACGGTTTCTGCCAAAAAGTGTAAGTCGAATGATGGCGTGAGCGTTAAGCGAAAGGGGCTTGCAGACTATGTAGTTCCCCACAGAAAAGTGAGGTTCAGTTCTTGCATTAGGTGCCCGCCTCCCGAAGGGTAGAAACACAGTTGGAAGGCACGAGCTTCACCAGAGAGCCAACCGGACGCCAATCCAGCAACGCAAAAGTGGGACAGTCTTCTGTAAGTCTCTTGTTTGCAACGCATAGTTCCAGGTCTGGACCACAGCGCTTGGGCTGACAGTGGCAACGACAGCGAGGTGAAGGGGGATGTGAAAGTGAGATTCTGTATTGTATGAATGATGAAAGTGTGTCTATACAGTATGGACATGTATTCACATTGACATGTGAAGGAGGAAGGGTGCGAGAGAAGCGCTTACGGTAGCCATTGGGAAGAGATTTTTGATATAGCGGTAGGACCTGTTGTTCAGGGAGGCGAGAGCAATCAGGCTCGTGGCTGTCAATGGGAAGCAAAGCATCGCCTTGTTATGGCCTTGGCTAAGCGGTATGGACATTGGGTTGCTATATGCCACATTGTCAGCACGACGTTCTCATCTTCTGGGTGGGATGAAGCCCTCTTTACGGACATGTCTGGTGTCTGGTGTCCTGCAGCCGGGCGGCGGCTGGGAGGTACGCATTGTCCTACCATCTCCTCGACCCTCCCACGTCGGCCAGCATAGCCAGACCAAGCTGTCAGCCTCTATCCTCGCCCTGGTAAGTAACATTCCCATGATAGGTACTGGCTGACTCTGTCTGATGTTGAGGTTCATCCGTGGTACTGCCATTCGCTCTCAAGCCTTTCAGCCGCCAGAGAGCGTAGCGTTCAAGCAGCAAGGGATCTTCATGGCTATGATTGAAGGCATAGAAGTTTGAACAAGGGAGGACGAAGGCATGTCATTCAGAAGCACGGACCGTATAGTTTTGCCGAGGCAGAGAGAATCCTTCACCAAAACCCTTCCTCTCTCCATTTTGCACACCACAAGCGATCATGTTGGCCAAAGGCGCGAAAAAGGACACTTGCCCATGCTCGCCATCGCATCGGCAGTCCGCCCTATGTCACCATCGACCGACGAGTTAGGAACTACCGCGACCACCCCCGCTTGCTGTTGTTCGTGGTTGCCTTCAAACGGGGCGCAATATTCTCATCTATATGCATGCGCTGACATGAAGGCAGCCTGCTTTGTGTATGCTAAGAGCAACATAAGTGATGGAAGAACCTTGACAGGGCGAAATCGGCTCGCCTCACGAACAACTGTAGCCAGCTGACAACCCGGCAGGGATACATATATCCCTTCATGCTCCTCTCTCCCTCTCTTAATGCTATATCTCGCATTGTCATCAACATGGCTCAAGCGACGATATCTGATGCCTGGCGCTCGCCGAACCTAATCTATCGCGCAGTGGAAGCAGACGATGCAGCCTTCGTCTTCCGTATGCACTCCGAGTCCGAACCAGTCCTCAACAATGACCCCTCACTCGCAGTGCCTCACGGCATGAAAGACGCGAAACGCTTCTACGAACGGGCTCAGACCCGGCTACTAGCCGTTCTGATTTGCCTCCCAGCCAAGGGCAGCGACTCGAATGGCACACCCATACCTATCGGGAGAATGTCACTTATGGCACCAGAGCAGGCGCAGATCCATCACCGACATGTTTCGCTAGGTATACTCATCATGAAGCAATACCAGGGCAAAGGGTATGGCACCGAGGCGATCAAATAGTGCATGAATTGGGCATTCCATATGGCGAACCTACACAAGGTTGAGCTGTACTCGTTCGCGTAAGTTCAACGTCAGATGTAAATGACTGCCGCATTTGGCAATGGCTTACTTGTGATGCAGTTGGAATCCACGGGCTATCGCATTGTACGAGCGCTTGGGTTTCGTCCATGAAGGGCGCAAAAGAGAGCACTTATGGTTCGACGGAGCATACCACGACGATATTCACGTGGGCATCCTTGACCGAGAGTGGATGGCGAGGTATAGGTCTGGTACGGAGGCTCCCAGCTCTTGATATCGCACAGTCCACCAGATATTTCATTCAGCATACCCTTCCGCAGTCCGCCAGAACATCTCTTTCACGCACGGCCATTCTCAGGCTCCTAATACAGTGCTCCTTGCAACCCGAACCTGCCGAAGATGACCGCGACGACACCGCGAGGTACACAGCGATTAAGTCTTGCGTTTAACCAGCTGGCTAAGCCTACGAAGTTACAGGCGTTGCGAGTTTGAGTCCTTCAAGCGAGATACCCGTACATCCACAAGCGAGCTAATAGTATCTTTCGTAGCCTTCAATACTCCTACAGACTGCTATCGTCTCCATCGCATTCGGATTTTGCGGTCCGGCTTCGGGTATCCAGCATTCACCTGCCCGCTAGTCGTGACTTCCCAATGAAGTATAGCGTGGAATTCATTCACGATCACGGCCAATGACATCACATCTTGAACGCGTCTTTCCTTCGAAGCGGGCAAATGTAAACAACAAGCACACTTCGAGTACGTGGAATACTGGCAACGTTGAGAAGATTGGCCTGTCTTCTACGGTCAGCTCCGATGATCACGTCATGAGTGGTATTGCAGCTCCTCTTGGGCTTGACATACCGCGTATGGCTACCACTGTCGCCGCCACCCAGATGGAAACCGAAACAGACAAACGATCTCCGATATCTGGTCAAGACCTTCAAAGCGTGACACCTGCTCAATCACCGCCTCGGACTTCGGAGAACGATGGCGCACTCGACGTCGAAAGCACAAGCTGGGTCTACCGCATATGCTTGCTAGAGATCACTCCTCCGACCTTGCTGCAACGGCCTATGCAGCGGCAGGCCTCTGAGCAAAGATCAACAAGCCCCAAGCTAGAGTCATTCACACCTCCTGGTTCCCCACCACTATAACAATCGCACTCATCGCAATGCGCTACTCTCGGAGGATGACAGCCTGCCGGATATCGAGGATTCGGACAACATGATGGAAGCATTCCTTCACCAACGCACAAGCAGACTGCGCATCAGCAGAGGAGGAGCATCCCATTCTGCAAGATCGCCGCTATCGAAGACTCCAGGGAGGCTGAACGTGAAGCACGAAAGCTCTCGCGGTAGGGCGTCCAAACATCGACACACGCAGCAGATCCCGACGAGAGTCCCTTCGACCGTCAGCATGTTCGGATACGACGAGGCTGCTGAAGAAGATGAAGACTCGACAGAACCATTCACTTCCGCATCACCCAAAAGCTATGCCTTCGCACCGGCTCAACCCATCCCATGGGGCAAGGCTACATTGGAGAAGTTGAAGTCTCTTTTCCGCACACATCAGAGTAGCGACAGCCCTGCATCGAAGGTCACTGCCAGCACGATCCTCCGTGCCTACTTCTACTCGACGACGGGACGTACAGCGTTCCGGTACTGGAGCAAGCGGCATCGGGAGCAGCTGATCAAAGACGTTCGAGAAGGTCTGCGTCATGGTTCTCTCTCGACGGAGATGGAGGAGCAGCTGTTATCGAATTACGATACTTTGACGTCGCTTCATCACGAAGGCGAGGACCTTCGGCAGCACGCAGATGACGTGCCCACCCAGCAAGCTACCGAGATGAACGAGCTGGCCTCAACGCTGCTCCATGCATTCTTCGTGGCGATGTTCAAGGAGACTCAGCTGCGTGAGCGGAAGCTGTATGACAAGCAATGGGTGTGTATCTACGGCCTGACCACGCTGGTCCTGCACAACGTAAGCAGCAGAAGTCCCGGGCACCTGCTGCTGCTCAGTCTGGCACGGCTAGTGTGGCCGCACTATCGAGTGGCAAGCGGCTTGAAGTGGATGGCCCGGTTTCAGTGCGAGCAGGAGACGCAGTTCATCGAGGACAGGATGCGATCGTGAAGGATGAGATGTGTGGGAATGAAGGGCTGCGCCTAAAGTGCATGGTACTGGATCAGCGGAAGTAATGTCTGGATATATTGGAGGGAAAGACTTCAGGCAAGAGAAGGAAGGGAAAGTAAGCCCTTCGTTACGACACCGAGGAACACCGGTTCGGCAGCCATTGACATCTCTTTACTGCGTGGAACACAAGAACTCAGGACCTCGGGCCGTACATTGGATGTCCAGTCCTCAGTTCTCTGGAGGACATGCTACCAACTCGCGCGCATGGTGGCACTCTCATCTCCACCCCAGGTGAAACGATAGAGACCAAATAAGACCTCCCTCATAACCTAAACCCTTTCACCACCTCCGGCCTAACCATCTCCTGCTGACACATCGTCAAAACAACCCCCTCTGGAGCCTCCCGTCTCATCACGCCTCTCACAGTAGCATTCCGCTTCCCACACTGCACGACTTGACTCTCAATCACTACCCTCTCACCCACATCCACGGACCGCAGATACGTCACGCTCAAATTCCTCGTCACACCCGTGAAGCCATCCCATCCCCTCCTGACGATGAGCATAGGCAGGGACGTGGCGTTATCGAAGAACATGGCTATAGCGCCGCCTTGCACTGAAAGGGTTGTAGGACTGTTGCGGTAGGTGGAGGGGACTGTGAAGGCGAATGTTGCGGAGGTCGTGGGATTGGTGGTTGTCTCTGGGCAAGCAGAGATACAGGTTAAGGATGTGGTGAAAGGGTTGTCGAAGTTGGTAGAGGGGAGAGAGGAGGCATATGTTTTGATGAAGTGGTTGATCGTTGCAAGGGCTTGGGCTTCTGATTCCGGCGGCGAGCGCTGAGATGATGAGGCGATCGGTAATGGCATGATGGTGAAGTGTGACTGTGTTGCGATAGCCGTACTATTTCTTCCCGTCTTATGAGTACGATCAACAAGCCAGAGGGTTCGCTACGCTCATTTATGCCTACGGCACGGAAAGACTACAGCGAAACCAGACAGCCAAGTCCACTATGCGCGACTCCGTCCCATGCTTGCTGGCACACTGACGGGCCCACTTGAATGGCACAGATAGGTGGCTTCGAGGCTGGCTGAACTTGGCTTCTGCCAGATGTACGTACAGTGTCATTGGAGACAGATGGAAGCCTCGAACGCCACGCCATGTGTCGGCACGTGCAAAGGAACCAATGGTACTGCGTCTCCGGAGACACTGAAGCATTGAGAGGTTTCTATTAACCGTTGCGCAGTCAAGTTCAGCGGCAGAGTCAGCAAGGTACATGTACCTTCACGTACTTGCTTCTCGCACTAGCTTGTTCAGGAAGATGAGTATACCGTTTGAGGTGGTGCACTTCACGGAGAAGCTAGATGTAGAGATGGAGGAAGACTGTTTTATCTGCCGTTGACCACTGCTAAGTAGCTCCTCCTTGCATTTCATATTCCTTCTCTCGACGCTCTTTCCTGTCTGTTCGCCAGCTCCTGTACAGGGTGGCGGCTCCAGTGGTAGTTGACGTGGCTTCCGCGACGAGCGCTGATACTGCCAGTAGTTCGGCGCCAGACATCGTATCTTCGTAGTCAATATTTAGGAGCTATAATCCCTACTGGAGGCGAAGGGAGACACGTCTAAGAAAGCTGCGCCGATTGAAGGCGTGGGAAAACAGTCACAGGGCCTTGCCTGCGCCTCGAGCTTCCCAGCCTGGTAGCTAGCTTGTATGAGTGTAGGAAATGCGTACGTCCGAGAGGTTCGAGATGAGACCAAGCCCTTGCGAGGTTGTTACTAAACGGAAGGGAGAAATGGGGACAAAGAAATGCGCATCATCACGTGACTACGCGATTTCACGCTAGTACGCGCCTTGCTTTTCAGACTTCATCTCATCCTCTCTTCCATGTCTTGCGTCCACAAGGGCCCATCCACTTCCGGATATGCAGCGAAGTCATATCAGCTCGGTAACAGTCGCCAAATCCATTCCATTCAATAGGGCAAAGGCGCCCGCTTCGGCGAAAGTGGCGGGCAACTCACCTTTCTCGCTTGAACAAAGGCTCCGTATGCCATACCGGAGCGTCTGCGGACTGGACGCATGCTTCAATATACAAACAAGCAGGAAAGAAGTACCCTGGGCGGCTATGCGCAGTTGGTTCGGTCTCTTTGTGTCTCACCCTACCCTTCAAGTAGCATGATATTACTATTTCGCCTCATCCAAGCTTCAAAATGCCTATATGCTTCGTCCGAGATAAGCTCAGTACAGTGCTAATGATACAGACATTCCCGAACTTCGCATAGATGCAACAAGATATGTCCCAAATACTCGCCCATAGCTATAGCTACTTCTCGAGCCAGCCTCCAGGACAGGCACCACATCGAAACTACTTCAGTATAAACAGCCGACACCAGATTGCAATGCCTGCTCAGTCCCCTCGGCGTATACACGATTCCGTGCTCGAGCAAGCAGCCTGCACGAACTACCCGATCTTTCCAGCCGCCAGGGTCGTGGCACAGTCGATTGCGAGCGGCGTTTTTACTATGACCCAGTCAGCCCCAATGGATCCTACCTTCTCTTCCTTGGAGTGTTTCCTCAACCACGATCAGCAGATGCCGTATCATCGGCTGGAGTGTCTCGAGGAGCGGAGAGTGAACGTGCTGTTCTTCCTTCCCGTTCCGGCGGAGAGCGGAGACTGCACGGGCTCTCCCGCACGCTAGCGCAGTTACAGAGATTTTCTCGCACATCACCAAATACCGCGCACACACGCATCGATGCAACAAACGCCCAGTTCAGAATCCGCAATCGTATCTTGCTCGAGTTCGCGACACCCGCCTGGATCGAGTCCAACGTATCAGCCTGAGAGACGGAAGGAAAGACACCCGCGCTGCGCGCTTCCTCGATCTGCGGTCTTGCTGAAGTGGCACGTACCTCTACATATTCTGCTGACAGTGAAAACAGACCATGGCGTTCCCGAACCCGTGGGAAGACTTCCTGATGGACCATCAAGATCATGAGGAGCAACCCGGAACATTGAGACATCAAGCCCTTTCTCCGTACGCGATGAATGCCCAGCAACAGCCGCAGCAGCAGCCGGCCTACGGCTACACGGGCAATCCGCATGCTTCTCATGGTTTTGCTGCACAGTACAGCGACCACACCGCCACGCAAAATAATCCATTTGGGCGCATTGCCGCTGAGCAGTATGCGAGTGGCCATGCCGACCGCGGCCCTCTCCGAGAGATGCTCGCACCTTCGGCCCAGCCTTCGTACGGCCACAGCATGTTCAGTAACAGTATGCATTACTCGACCGCTCCTTATGCCGATGCGAGCAACATGCACGACAACCAAAGCCGCCAAGATGTACCAGGCGCACCCATCGGCCCCGACTACAGTACCTCGATCGAACCGCTTGTTCAAGGGATCCTGCCTCGGCAATCCGACCTCAGTCACGCAGCGGCGCCTGTCGGCGTCTTCAACTTCGGAGATTCAGCCACGGCAAACTTCAACTACCATCTAGCAGGTCAGCCAGCTCTGGCGCCACAGCCCACTCCAACAATACCGGTGCCTCCTACAATGCCACGGAGATTCACAGGTGCTTCCTCCCTGGCAAACAAGATGCGCGGGCCCGAGATCAAGCAGAAATACCCAAAAACAGCCGAGACGCCAATCAAGACCGAACACGAAGGCTCGGCTACTGTGCTTGCCATCTCTCCCTCCATCTTCACCCCCAAAGAGCTTGCAGACTATGCTCAAGGCCGCCAGCTGCTCAGCCGTGTGGCAAGTCTTCGTGAGACGACCACTGGTGCATCTGCGGTTGCACTTGGCGATATGGCCGTGCAACTTACTTTCTACTTGCTACCCGGTCGTATGGTCCTCGCCAACATGACCAAGGAGCAGCAAGATCAGCTACACCAGCGCTCCACCGCATTGGCATCTGCCGTCTCGGAGTACACAACGCAGCTAGCCGCGACTGTGAGGCAGCTCAGTCGTTCGCTGCAATCTGCGACACGGCAAGGGAGATATAGGATGCGACAAGGCATGCCGGAGGATGTAGACAGCAAGTCTTATGACTTGTGTCTCGAGGAGCGGGACATTGTCGATCGCACAATGAGCAAGCTGTGGACACTCGTTGCCTCCGGTGTCACATTCTCTGATGTGCTACAACCCCAGCAACTCCTCAACGACACCTTCAGAGTCATGAGAATGAACATTGAGCTTACCACACGCGCCGAGATCGTGCGTATGAGCAAGATTGTGTGGCCACGTTTGGATCACCGCGGCATCATGACTATGTCCGAGCTTGCGCAGGAGTTTGTCCACGACCTCTATAATCAGCTCGAGCAGGATGGGTTGCTGACGCAGGATGCATCCTGGCTTGAGGGTAAAGACTGGGTGGACGAGACCGAGGCAGCTCTGCCCTTCATGACCGCTGCACTCCCGCAGAAGAGCCACGCTGAGAGCAGTCGTGGTCGAGTTCCTGAGAGTTTTAGAGGTCTGGAGACCGAGAGCGTCGTGGTCAATGGGCACAGGATGAACCTTGTGGTGACGGAGCCTGGTTCTGGTGCCACCATCGCCAAAGTTCTACCGGGTTTGGCGGCTTTGGCCGACTCCACGCGAACCATCGAGAGCTACGAAGAGGCCCTTGCGCATCTCGAGAACCCAAACCTTCAGGTTGCGCCGAACACGGACGACGTCGCTCAGGTCCGTAAGCACCTCGACAGGTACCGCAGCCGGATCTGCAATGGTATGCTCATGCTGCCGCCGGACGCTACTCCTCGACAAGAGGCCTTCTGCAAGACGTGGTTCGAGTTCATCACCAGCGGCAAACTCTCGATAACTCAAGTTAAGGCTCTGAGCTGGGTCATCGCTGAGAACGTAATAGCGGTTCAGGTCGACGGTATTGCGGACAGTCAGGTCTTCGATGCGAACGGCGTCTCGCAACAAGACACAAACATCCTGTGTTCTGAGCGCATGGAGCGTGTGATCCACGCTGTCAGGTATGAGAAGTCCATCTGCCTCGAGCTGAAGGATCGGTCCCGTCTTCTTCGCTTCGTGGCTGCGCCGAGTAGTGTCGAGAAGAAGTATGCTCGCAAAAGAGCACCCCGCGCCAGGGCTCCGGCTGTGGCTCCGCCAATGGTGTCTGCTCCGGCTCCAGGTCATGCTACAGCCTTCTCCGGAAACGCATACCCTCCGCCGGATTCCGCAGCGCCAACCGCGCAGGCGGGAGTCCATCCAAACATCTTCACTCGCTTCGATCCGGTCCCCGCCCATGGCATTGGTCGCGGACGGCACATGCTCACGCCACCAGTGCGTGATACTCGCCACCGGTCTCGTGTCCTGCCGTTCACAGGTGCTACGCAACCGCCTGGCACGATGCAGCCGTTTGGCACCATCCCGCCGCCTCAGCAAGACCCAGGGTATCAGTGGATGCCCACATATGCTCAGCAGCGTCAGGCAGCAGTGGTCCCAGGCCCAGCGTATCCTGGCCCGGTGATGTTTGACATCTATGCAGGTGAAGAGGGTATGGATGGCTTTGATGCAGAAGACTATGACGACACTTTCAACGGCATGATAGGCGGCGACTCGCCTCCAGATCTCAAGCGCAGGAGAATGGGCGAGTAAACACGAAAGAGGAAAGATGGAGGAAGGTGACACAGTTGAGGTCAGCGGTGGATGCGGCAGGGGCGAAGTCTGAGAAGATGCTCTTCAGAACGGTTGGGTAAGGTAATGGCACTAACAGCACAGGGCTCGAGCCTCGCCTCAATGCGGAGCGAACCCTACGGTCCAGCTTCCTAATCTACCTGGCCATCCATAAGGTAATGATAGCGGTACAAGCAGATAGGAAAGGCTGTCCACTCCATCGTTCACTTCATCAGTCCCAATCCCCGTACGAGAGCCTGTGATAAGGTGGGAACGTTCCTGAATGATCACATCTCTGCCGGTAGCGGCGTTGTCGGTATGTTCACTTTTGATAGTATGTCGCTGCCATTTGTGAGCACAGTATCGTGGTGTACTCTATGGAGACATGGCGAAAGTCCCCAATGCTAGCTTGCATTCCAGCCCTTGCGCGCCCTTGCGCGAGGCCTCCTCACCTCGTCCTACTCTCTTACCTCGCACGATAGCAACTCAAGTACACATCGACACATCACAAGTCTCCTACAAGGTAGAAGAAATGCATCGTCACCTCCCTAACGCCATGAGCCCGAAAGCCAAGCTAGCCACCGCCCTAGCGATCACCCTCCCAATCCTATACTACCTCTCCTACCGCATTCAACATGGACGCCATGAGAGTCCGGCCTGGACACCCTCTTGGCCGTCTTCATGGCCGAGCATGTCATCTCACATCGGCCAATCGAGCCAGTCTTTCGCCGACCGCTGGCTTGCCACCGACCTTCTCGAGCCTTTCAACACTTCTGCCATCCGCTCCTATTGCGCAGCATCCACGTGGCGTCCGAATCACATCTTCAACCTCCATGGCGCAGCGGGAGGGATCGGAAATCTGAGGGCAGAAATGCTGGACTTCGTGTTCCAGGCCATTGAAGCTGGAGCCGCGATTGTGTTGCCGGGGATGACTGTACGGAGTGATGCGGATCTGTACGACATATTCAGTGGATCGAAGGCGAACTTCAGGAGGATGTTTGATGAGGGTCACTTCGTCTCTACCCTGAGGGAGGCGTGTCCGGGCATGAAGATATATCAGCCAGAAGACGTCTCGAGCGAGATGTTCGTGGACGGGCTGTATGAGCCCAGGAGTAGGAGGGAAGATTGGAATGCTGTTAATACGCGGGCAGCGCTACGAGAGTCTGTGGAGAGCTGGCTGCTCAGTAAAGAGGTCAACATCAAATCTGCAAATGTCCGAGCTGTGGTCAACGTGAAGCCAAATTTGTGGGAGGTGGATACACGCAGTCTGCCGCCTGACTTTCGATTCTACTTCCCGATGCTTCTGCGCCCAGATCGAGCGATACGGCGCTTTGCTGCCTTAGCTATGGCAAACATGGCGAAGCAGTATGATATCCAGATCAAAGCTGAGGATCAAGTGCATGAAGCAGCTTTCTATGGGGCTCATCTGCGGACGGAGTCTGATACTATCAGCGCGGGCTGGATGGCACCACTTACCGAAAGAGAGTATGGCTTGGACTTTGAAGCGCAAACAGATGCCTACCTTGAGCATGCTGAGAGGGAGGACCTGCGTGTCGTCTACGTCGCTACTGGTAATGCATCAGAGTTCACCCGCTTCGTAGACAAGACGGGGAAAGAAGCGCCGCACATCTCCATAATCTCCAAGTTCACCCTTCTCGACTCGCTTCCACAGGAAGACGCTTTGGCTTTGGAAGAGCTGGAGTGGGACCAGCAAGCTCTGATCGACTTCGAGATCCTCAAGCGCTGTTCGGCGTTTGGCGGCTTCGCGAAGAGTAGCTTCAGCTTGAGTATAGCGGTGGCTAGGAATGCCTGGCTGGAGGATGTTATGGGTAGGCCGTGGGCGAGAACTGCATGGTGGATGAACCAGATTGATAAGAGGGTGGCGTTTGATGATGGATTGAGTAGGGTCTTAGGGAGGAATGAGCTGAATGAGTGAAAGTGTCCGAGAGGGTGCTGGCCGTGACGGTTTTCATGTGAGCATGACGCTTTGAACTGCGAGCTGGCGAGGTTATTTGGTGTAGCTTTAGCGTATGTAGGAAACGTATGTGAAGTTCAGCTCGTCTTTTGGTGACTTTTGGGTTTGCGTGACTTCCAGATGCAGCGGTTTTCCTGCCCTGTGATGTATTGCTTGGTGAGGGTTCTCGTTTCGTGATCCCAGTATCGTTGTGATCGTCTTGATGAGCTCTGTTCATTGTTAGTGTACTTTTAGAAATCTGGTCTAATGAGAAAACTGATGTTCCTGCCTATTCAGTCGTGCTATTGTTGATGTCTTGGCGAAATCTGCAGCTAAAGCTACCTTATGCCTCAAAAGCCAAACTGTGACATAGCCGTAAGAACAACATCTCGCACATCCCCAAAGCGACGCAACATCGAAAAGCAAGCAGATAGCTCACCAACACCACCACAACACCACCACAACAAGACCGCGACGCCTACAAGATGGCCTGCTGCAACTGGCTCGGCAAGTTGTTTGGGTTGGGCGGCGAAGACGACGAGAGCTCGCTTGGTGTGAACTCGCCGCTCTTCCCGGCTGCCTCCTGTAAGTCTAAAGCATCGTCATATGCCCCTGGTGATCTTTGAATCATTCTTACTGACAGGAATTCATTAGCGCCCTCCTCACCATCCTCCTCCCTCGGGGGCTACGGCTCCCTGACGGCGCCAATGAGCCTGAACGGCTCAGACAACCTTCCGCCGGCCGCATCCGCCTCCTCCTCGGCCTCCTCCACCATCTCCGCTGCGCCGAGCAGCCCAGACGGCGCCGCGCTCACCGCCGGCGACCTCAACTACGACGCTGCTCGTCAGTTGAGAGCGTTGCGCGGCGAGCAGGACGAGCGGGACGAAGATTTCTTTTTGTTTGAGTCGATATAGGTGGATACGAGGCGGAGGTGACGACAGCATAGCAAAGATCGACGTTAGGAGCGTCGGGAGCTCACATAGCATGCAACGAAGCTGTTCACCACGTTTCCACCACGTTTCCATTGTTACAAAAGCACATATTGGCTGCTGCAAGCCTTTTGTGAACCTTGTAGAAAGGTCAAAGTCACTACAAGAGCTTCGTAGGATTTTCTAGCCGCTCCAAAAGAGCAAAAGTGATACTAAAATGTCAGATGTAGCCTGCAATATCAACTAGATTCATCAAAAAGCTCATACGTAACGTACCAAGCAAAAAGTCTTCACCATCATCAGAATGGCTGCAAAATCCCCAAGAACGATACACAATCGATCGAAAAAAAAGAGAAGTTCGATGAAGCTGAACTGTAGTATGGCTGGACGAAACACAGCTGGCTGGAGGAAACACAGCAGGTAATAACTCTGGTAATACGTTAGCACAGTTCTATCAATGATGTCCGTTCGTGGCGAGCGGGCAACGAGCGACTATCTAGGCTAAACAAGCTAACTATCTAATCTATCTACGAAGTGCATTGAATTTTCTCACAACCTATATACTAACATCTGCTTATCCTCCGTAGAAGAGCCGAAGGTGGTGGCTTGCCTCCTCTTCTCACATCTTCACATGTAGGGCACGGACGAACATTGTTATGCATAGAGGTTTGAGAGAAACATCACTTTAGGGTCCACATACCTTTTCATGAAGTTATACCATGTGGTTGTTGAGATAGAGCCGGTAGGGGCTGGTCGACAGTCTGGTATTTGTGAGGCGTCGCCGGTCTTGGCGAAGAGGCGTTCAGGGGCTTCGCAGAATGTGGAAGGTACTCTGCGAGAGACACCGTTTCCAAAAGTCAGCAACTTCCTGAAACATCATGCAAACTCACCATGCACCACCTCTGGAGCCGCCAAAGGCATCTCACAGCAATCAAGTATCAAAGACTCAAGGCGTACGACTTCCGACCTTGGCGCAAGGAGGCTGAGAACGACATCGTCCGTCAGATCATGAGCAACCTCAACGTTCTCATCCGCCCCGAGTTTGCCTACCAGTTTCAGCAGGACCTCCACAAGGCCGTTACCGCCCTCAAGATCGGCAAGAGCATGGTTCAGCGCAATGAGGAGATGTTCGGTCAGGCATCTGCAGCAAATGCTCCAGTGCAGACCGCGCCTACTCCGCTACCACACTGTTGCGCCGTCTCAGTTCGCTGTTCCAGTGCAGACCACCGCTCCGACGCAGACCGTCACGCCGGTTCAGAACACCGTGCCTGCGCAGACAAGATCGGCGTGCGCATGCGGCAGACTGCGAAGGCTTACAGGACGTTCTTCTACGATGCTGGTGTGGGTTTCAGCCCAAGGGTGGGTATGGTCCAGCGCAATGAGGAGATGCTCGGTCAGGCACCTGCAAGAAAGAAACAAAATCTGCGAAAGTCAGCAACTTCCTCAAGCATGATGCAAACTTGCCAGACACCACATCCACACGCCCTTGGAGCACCTCCCAGCGCGCAGGAATCAAACTCCAAGGCGTACGAGACATCCCTGTGCCGCTACGACACGCGCTGGGAGCACTTCGAGCAAAGCCGCAATGTCATACCACCATCCCCATCACACACGATCAGCAAGTATGCCGACTCGAGAAGATACCGAGCCCAGAGCTCCACGCTATGCCGAGCGGTGCCAGTGAGACACTCTCTCTCCTTGCAGCGCACGTACAGTACACTGACAAGTGACAGCGACCCCTGAGCACTTTCAGACTCCCAAGACGTACTCCACCGGAGTACACCTCCGCCGCAGCGAGACCACAGAGTTACGGCGACACACCACTCTGCGAGAAACACCGTTCGCGAAAGCCAGCAACTTCCACATACGTGAGGCATGCTCAACAGGCACCACTTCCAGACACCCTTGAAGCACACCACGCAACGTCGCCCAACATGGTATGCAGCAGATGCAGTAGCAACAGGCCATCCACCAGATGACTGGGCGCATCGAGACGCTGGAGTCACATCTCTGGAACGACATCTCTGGAACGCAAAGAAAGCCATCGCTCATCTCGGACCGCAAGTCGCGCAGCTGGCTGTCCAGCAACTTAACCAGTCAGCAGCACCGACCGTGCTTGCTCAGGCTGCCGCTCCAGTGCAGACCGCGTCTACTGCGCCAGCCCGCACATCCACCAGATGACTGCCGCTCGAAGCGAGGACCTCGAATGCATCGAGACGCTGGAACCACATCTGTGGGACGCAAATAATGCCCTGAACATTGCCAGGCTCAGGCTGCTGCTTCAGTAGTGCAGAGCGCGCCTATTGCGCCCACTGCACCGACCCAAGCCGTTGTCCAGCCACCAGCGCCGACCGCCCCTACCCAGCCCGCGGACTCTCCAAGCACCACCTCGAGACATATTTGAGGCTTAAGACCACACGAATGGCCAGGCACAGACGCGGTCAAGCGAAAGAGACGGAGTTGCTGGAGGACAAAGCCAACAGCAGAGCCGCGCGAGCGTCTCTGCTTTGCGTCATGCAAAGAACCCCATACGCGTCGACTGCGCGGAGGACGAGAGCACCAGCCAAGTCTCGGCCTTGCACTCTCCTCGGAGCATGATCTCCGCCCAACAGTACCGCAATCAGACCATCTGGCGCTTTAGATTGGAGGACTGAGGTTTCTGCTCTGGTGCACCGGCTTGGACAAGAAGGTTGCAGCGCGCACATCACGACTAGGGCACCTTCACTTTGGTCCACACAAAGCCAGAAAGCAACGGTCAAGCGACTGAGACATCCTCCGTCATCCGGGCATCAAGCATGTGTACCGGCGATGGCCGAAGAGGCGGAGTTACTGAAGGATAAGGCTGGCAGGTTTCGGCGCAAAGCAACTGGAGAGCACCTGCCGGATACCGTTGGCACAGTATCACAAGTGAGCAAGCCGCAATTATGCGTCAGGAGTGCGACAGAATGCGCAGAGACGCAGAGCTTCCACGCTGAAAGCGCATACCGCGCCGTCATCGCCCATACGACCGCCTTGACGACTTCCAGAAGACCACTGAGAGACTTGGCTCGAGGAGCACTACTTGCGGCAATCCATGGCTCGCGAACTGCTTGAACACGAGCAGGATACCATATGCTGCCTCGAACGCTGCCGGCTTTCGGCTCACATGCAATTCCGAGGATTTCCCGTGGAGGTATGATTGTATCACTCTCAACCAACCATTCTCCGACGACGAAATCGCACTCGTGCCGGCGACTTGTCTGCTGGCTTTCAAACTCAATCTTTTGCCGTTTTCGGCTACAGCACCACGGGATAGGCCTCCTCGGGTACGGAAAGCGTTGTCAAAGGATGCGCTGGAGGCGTGCGTTGCGGAGCTGTCACGGTCATCTGAAGGACCACTGTCGCCTAGCTCAGCCTCTGCTGCGGGCCCTTCCCAAGGTTTCCTCGAGCATACCGGAAATGATAGAGTACCGCTAGGCTCCGGCCGCGAGGTGCAAACTGGCGTGGGGCGTTGCGGTGGGGCAAGCGGTTAGTGTGGATGTGAGGCTGTGTGCGAGATCTTATGTGAGGTTGAGAGGCTCGCGGGTCATACACTTCAGACCAGCATCGGTGACATTCATTGTCGAGACGGTTGGTGTTTGCAGCGGCGTGGACGCAGCACGCCGCTGAAGGATGAGGGGCATAAGGTTGCTTGGGCGGTGCTGATGCTAAGTATCAAGCAAGATCGCAGTATTGGCAGACACAATGAAGAGATAAGGTCGCTTCTCATTGAGAACATCCCCCCGATCCTGCCGGCCATCCGCCACACTCCATACGGCCGCCACATCCAGAACAAGATCTCCGAGTACGATGGTAGCAGCTCAGGTGCGCCTTCTGGTGCTACTACTCCTGCTCGGGCTCTCTCTCCTCATCGTTGGGATACGGACGGTAGAGGATACGCACCGTTGAGGAAATGTCCAGTGTTTCGTCATGGTCCTCCACGCCTGCCTACTCGCCAGGGCATCGTTTCTACTCTGGCGGCGAAAGCATGTCGACTTGGTAGAAAAGACGGCGGGGGACTCCAGACACCAGCGTCTCAGCATGGTGTAGAGCTTGCGGCAGTTCGTACTGTGCTATGAAAGTGTGATGAACTGGCTTTTGGAGGCATAGCGTTGGCCATCCACTGTTGGGCGATGAGCGTAGCAACTAGCCGTAGCATGGTTTGTAGCATATCGCCAGCGTTCTCTCCACAGCCGTGGTATTCAGATGGTCTTTGTTCTCATTCCATCTCACGACCACTGTGCTCTCATACTACGTAGAGAGTTCAGTCACGTGACGTCGGCTTGGCGCTGATCGGCTTGATTTCGGCAGTGCCTTTCGCTTTCACGTCTGACGAATTTCGTGGAACCACAACGAAGTCGTCCAACACCATTCTCATGGATAACTCGCCAAATCAACATCAAGCACACCGACACTGGGCGTGCATGTGTCGGCGCCGACGCGGGTTACATGGCAGGGCAGCGATGCCCTCTAGCACGCTGGTGTCTGCCCGCCCTTTTCGTACGCGCAAACCGCTGCACTCACTCTTCGAGGCCATCATGGCTCCATCGGCTGCCGAAGAAGAAGAAGCCGATGCGTGGCTTCAGGGCCGGTGACGTAGACGAGGAGGACGATGATGCCGAGGACCGTCTTAAGGCGACCAGGGCGACGGCGAGAAAGAAGCCGAAAGCCGATTACAAGGCCGCAGACGGTGACTCCACGGAGCTCAGCTCACTCGAGAGCGAAAAAGGTATGCCCATACTCCATGAGGAGGGCACTGGTAAGTCTGACAGGGCTCATCTATGTTGTGATGATTGTAAGCTGACAGCTCCTGTAGCATCCATGCAATGGAGAAAGGCGTCCGCGAGGTCGCCTTTCTGTGCCTCAAAGGCGGACCACCGGATATCGGCATCAAGAAGCTCACGGAGATGGCGGGTTTCAACGTCGAGAAGATGTGCACCAACACCGCGGGTGTCATTAAGAAGAAGCTCGTTGCTATGGCTCCACCAGGTGCAGAGCATGAGGAGGGCGCCGGTAAGTCGATCGCTCTTATCTCAACTTGTCGTGACCTGTACTGATAGCGCCTTAGCCACCCCGATGGCTAAGCCGACCACCAAGGGCCCAAGAAGCGTACGAAGAAGGCCAAGGATGGAGATGAGGTCTGCTCGCCAAAGAAGAAGCACGCTTCCCCGAATATCAGAGCAGAAGCGCCGTGCTCCGCGTAATTCCAAGGCCCAGTCTAAAGCACGAATGGAGGCTCACGCAAGGTGATGAGCCGGAGCTAGGGGTTCTTGCGACGATGACTGATATGAATGCGGCTGCTCAGCTCTATGGGATGAGGATGGCGGACGAAGCAGACAATGCACTTGCTACAGAGGTGCATCAGTCTCAGCAGATGCAGCACCCGCGCTTCTCCCAGCATGCTCAGTCACAAACTGCTCTTGCGAACGCTGAAGAGGGCGCTGAGGATGTTGAAGATGAGGGCCATCACGCCGTGCTAGCATGCAGCAACAGCGAGTAGTCGTAGCATCACCGCCATGGTCCATGGCATGACTTGTAACACATGAGCATCGTTCCCTTTGCCGCGGCCCTGTAACGTGCCCATCCCACCACGTCCCTTGCTGTAGAGCGTGGCTTCGGTCACGTGGTACTGACTTGGCGGTTTTCGGCTTGGGCCGCTTTTGGCTTGGCTTCGGTTGCGTCTTTTGCTCCCACGTCCAGCAAGCACCATCGCCGTCACCAACATCATGACCATCATCATGATTCAACAAACGCTCATCAAGCAGGCCGGTCTTGGCCTTTACAAGGCCTGTCTCGGGCCCCACCAGCTATGCTCTTACTCAAATCCATCCGAAGACATCAGGATCGGTCGATGGTGCACCTTGCGGCTTGCATCAACTTCTTCTTCACGTTTCCGCATCGCGACCAACGGTGCCATGAGTGGTCAGAGAACATCAGCAAACGTTCAAGGTACGTTACTGATATCATGTCCAGCTTCGGCGGGTGCTCGTTCGTCGCCGCCGCTTACGGTCCAGGTCACTGACTGTTTTTGCAGACTTCGACAGGTCCGTCATCGACGACGAGGTAGCGCTGCTCGACGTGCTCGATGCGGCCGGGCAAGAAGAGTACTCTGCCGTGTGTAAGCAGCCAGAGGCGGCAATGAAGAGCAGATTGGAATGGAGTCGGTGGTCATAGACCGAACAGTTGGTGTCTTTGTGCCACCAAACCGACCCTTGGCCGCATAGCGGTAAGGCATGGAGTGCCGCACACGCGACTTGCGTACGCTGTCGCTCAAAGAGCGAGCACGACGTGGGATCCGAAGGCACCACCAAGATGCAAGGTCTCCAGGACGCGGGAGTGGGAGCAAGGTGTGATCGTGATGAACTGCCTCCGTGAGGGCACCGACGAAGAGGCTGCTGGGGTGTACGAGCGGATGCGTCTCGGCTACAGCACCCACGCTGACGAGGCAGCCTGGGAGGACACCCAGCCTTCGAAGAGGCATTCCAACTTCACGAGGCAAGAAGAGTGACCTTCAGACACAACCGCCAAAGACGGAGACGAAGACCGCTTCGACTCCGCATTTTCCGCTTTCCGTGGATAAGAGGAGAGCCGACGAGAAGCAGAAGAGAGACAACGAGGAGCGTGAGAAGGCCAACGCTCAGAGTTCCTGGTTGAGCAAGAGATGGTGACGGGGGCGGCGGTCATAGACCAAAGCTGGTGGCTTTATGCCGCCAGGTCGTCCCATGCCCGCATAGCGGTGATGCATGGATGTGCCACGCAGGCGACTTGCGAACGCTGCCGCCAAAAGGTCTCCGAGGCAAGCTAGACGCCAAGACACGGGAGTACGACCATCTCATGATCGTACTGCGTCGCTTGCGGGAGAGCAGGGACAAAGAGGTTGCTGGGATCCACGCGAGGATGCGGCTCCCCTGCACCACCGCGCCACGAGGCAGCCTGAGGCTCGCTTGCGTTGTTGCACCACTGCGAAAGTTGATGTGCAGCTTGCGTGCAGGTGCTCGAGCAGAAGGCGCTTTCCTACTCGTCTATCGGGCGCTCCTTCTCTGCATACCCGGTCTACAGCAGCTTCGGGCAGGCTCCGTTGGCCGAGCCAGCGCGCTTTCGCTTGCCTTCTAGCAAGCCTTCAGAGCTGCTCACCAAGTGGCCAAATGGCGCGTGTCTCCAGTCACTACAGTGCAGACGACGAGGCAGCCTGGGAGGACACTCAGGCTTCAGGGGATATGGAACCAATGTCCCACCGATCGAGTACGATGAGAAGGAGAACAGCCACCCAGCGACTCAGCCATGGCGTTCAGATGGAGCATGTGGAGCTGCAGCAGTCCTTGTTATTCTTGTCGCAGATCTCGGGTAAAATGCTAGGAATGGCGACTGGTTTCTCGGGGTAGGAAGGGCATTGTGTTGACCTGTGGGCTCTGTACGGGTAGCGAGCAGACGTAGCCAGTTGTAGAATATGCCCCCCATGCGTCTGTGAACTCTTTCTGTCAATTACCGTCTTGACTTCGTCCCGTGGCTGCTATGCTCACAGTGTTGTTTGTTGGATGGTAACACGTGACTTGTCTTGGCGTTCTTCGGCTTGACTTTCGCGTTTCTGAACTTCTCTTCTCGTAAAACTCGTCCAACAGACATCGTGAACATCACAAAGCCAAGATCACCACAATCTTCGACCCGCCAGCAAACCGCCTCGACCATGAATGTCGCCGATGCTGGTCTGAAGCATACTCACCTCAAGAGGTTATACCGTCGTGGCTGGAGGACGCTCAGGCGTCCGAGAGCCATCCCAACCTCCTGGCAGGTCCTCAGCGGGAGAGCTACGTCAGCTACGCCGACACCAGCCATGGCGAGTTCGAGGATGAGGTGGGCACACCGCGCCCATCGCAAGGTCAGCCTACACTCGAGCGGGTGCCGAACAGCGATGGCTCAGGTATGACCATTCGATACAGCAACAAAGCGCACCGTGTGCTGATGTCAGGACCAAACGACACCCGCTCACGACGTATCGAAATGTTGCGCGAAGCCTACGGCTTGCGTAGACTTGACCGGCGAATTTGATGGCAGGCGCGAGCTCATGGCATGGTTTTCCTCGTCATTGGTCAAGAGGAGGTTACCCGTTGCCGGTCACATCTCGCATCAGAGACGGTGACGGTGTGCCCAGGAGCGGCGATCTGGTTGCGGTATTCGTAGGTGGAACTGGCGGCATCGGGGAGAGCACGGAGAAGGAGTTTTTCAAGCGGACAACAAGACCGAAAGCTTACATTATTGGGAGGTTGGTCTTGGATCCCATCGAGCCATTCTGCCATTGACCATACTGACAGTGTGCGGAGACGCGAGTTGAGAGGCAACACGATATGCAACGAGCTGCACGAGATCAACCCGGAAAGCGAAGCTCTGTTCCTCGCAGAAGGAAATCAGCCTTCTGATCAATGTCGACGAGATGGCCGCCGGACTTCAGAAGCGGATACAGTGTACGGCGGCGGAGTACACCGGTGCTTGGGAGCAGAACAGCGTTGCGCCCACGTTACTCTCAGCAGGCTCAGTCGCAAGCGAACGATTCTGGGCGTGCTTTTAAGCGTATGCGGAGTGCTTGTGTGGAGCGGTGTTTTCCCATTCCGCGCGGGTGGAGTGGGTGGGAGTCAAAACGGGGTCGGTGGTCAATTGACCTAATAGTTGGTGGCCTTATGCTGCCAGGCCGACCCATTGGCCGCATAGCGGTGACGGTTTCGCGGTGGCGGCTCTACAGCAACGCTGCTGTAGTTGCCGAGGGTGGTGACGCGGATGAAGATGCGTTGGATGCTGGCTGCTGACGAGGCGAGGGAGGGAATGCATGCATATGATTCCTCTTCTGAATGTGCGGATGGGTATGTGATTCTGGATCAGGAGAGTTGGGACAAGCTTGAGGCGGCGATTGATTCTGGGCGTGCTTTCAAGCGTTTAAGAGCTGCGGCTGCCGAGTGTGAGACTATGGAGACTGTGGTAGTGGGTGTGATGGTCGATGCGGTGTAGGAATAGCGAGTAGCCGTACCACTTCTTCCAGCATATCACCAGCGCTCGCTGTGACCTTTTGGAGTCTTCTCACCCTTTCTCGTGTTATCGCCTCGTCCTTTGGCTACTATGGGCCCGTATTGGCTTTTGGGTTGTGTCACGTGTCCAAGATTTGGCGTCTCGTCGCTGGTTTGTCTTTGGGTTTGCTTTTCACGCCTGAAACGTCCAAGCAACATCGACATAGCCAAAACCGCTACCGCATAGCTCTGACAACTCCAAACAAACTTCACCTAGCAAAATGGGACACACGAAAGCACTCTTCCCGATCGACCACTGCCCCTACTGCTTCCTGAGGACACTTGCCGTCTACGCGCCTAGGTTCCTAACTTCATTCATCTGCGCAAACGGGACATCCTGGCCTCGAGCCAAGTCAATAAGCTGCATAAGCTCATTGACGAGCATATCAACGATCGCGAAGAAGCTCGGATCTTTGCAGCAAAGGCGGACGCAGAGCTCAAGGCCAATGCAGAGCAGGCGGGAGCAGCAAGCACTTCGTCAACAGCATGAGGTGAGTTGCCTCGCAACGTGCAGCTGGTGATATCCACAGAAAGGACACGGCTAAGAACCAGCGCAGGAGCAATACAGTGGCAAGCGTGGCGGAAGAGATCGCTGGCGATACCGAGACATGACAGGCCAGTACCCTTCGCAGCCCGAGCGGAGGGCGGAGGCCAATAGGCAGGACCGGACGAGCCATACTGCGGCAGTCGATTAGGCATTCTATCGTGGAGGAGGACGGTGTGTAGTGGACCACAGTGACGCTCGAGACTTCAGCAGCCATCACAAGGCGGTATTGGGTGCGACAAACGGTGGATAGCAAGCCCAATGCATATCATGCCTCTTATATGCCTGTGTCGCGGTTATCCTGGCTGAGAATTTGCGGCGCCAGTGATGAGAATGATCGGTTCGCTTCTGTGGTCTACCGAGACGCTGTAACGGCTCCTTGTACTACCGTCGCTGTCGTCTAAAGAGTCGTCGTCGCCGTCGAGAGCGCCAAGATCCACCGCTCGGGCCACCACCGAGCTTTTGAGAGGGTGTCGTGTCTCCCTCTCCCGCACCAATACCAACCACCACCCAAAACTTGCATTTAGTTTCCAGAGGTGCATCGGGAGTGGAAGAATCTCAAGGACAAGGAGCTCTTTGAGTACCAAAAGGCGCTACCAAAGGACAAGGTGTAGACGCAGCGCCGGTGTCGCACTGGTACAAGGTGAGCGAGCACCGCGCATGCACTCCTTCCTGCTCGGAAGACAAGAAGGGAAGGCTGATAATATTGCAGGTCGCGGGCGAGTCTCTCCAAGAGAGAGTCGGAGTTCACCAGCATCCGCAGCGGTGGCAGACCTCGGTCGCTAGCTGTACAGTGCTGCGAGGGATCACCAACTTGAGCGTATGCTCGCGGTCCAAGATGGCACCACGACCAACTCGGTGCATGACCATCGCCGCGAAGAGATGCCCATGGTGTCGCGATGAATTCTATCTCGAAGTGCCGATTGGCCAGAACGACACTGTCACAGACCAGCAGGATGCGGAGCTGGAATGTTTGGTGACGGATCATATCGAGAATGAGTGCCTGTACCATGGAGACGGTCCCGAGCCGGAGGATACTGAGGAATGGCAGCCACGGCAACACATCCGGCCCAGTACGCAGGCAGAGGATAGTGGTGCTGCAGAGATAGGTTGGAGAACTCCACCGTTTGCTCATGAGGAAGGGACATCTCTCTTTCACGACCGTCCGGAAGCTGGCACCGTGCGCGGCGACAACGACATCTCATCAAGCGCTCCTGACGTTGCGGGACAGCGAGCACAGCAAACGAACCAGGCTCCTGGATATCGCAACGCCGATCCCTCCACGGCACTCGATGGTGACCGGTTATCTCTCTTTCATGACCAGGTCTTTCCACGGCAGAGGAAGCATCCACGTGCGGCCAGTAAGAGTCCGACACTAGCAACAAGGAAGAAGACGCGAATCTATTCGAAGCGTCTGCAGGGAGGCAAATGGGGCTGTCCGAGATGCAATGCCAGACCAGCTTCGCGGCCCAGTCTTCGGAACCATCTGCAGGACAAACATGATCTAGATTGGGATCTTCTCGGGAGATGGAGTGACATGCTCAAACCGCGAGACTCTTCGAATAATGTGGACTCAAGCGATGAGTCAGACTCCGATGATGAGG
Organism: Neocatenulostroma microsporum; assembly: GCA_022814695.1. NCBI lineage: Eukaryota > Fungi > Ascomycota > Dothideomycetes > Mycosphaerellales > Teratosphaeriaceae > Neocatenulostroma > Neocatenulostroma microsporum. The sequence continues at coordinate 27,546 of JAKLLW010000155.1, forward strand.
ACGACTCTAGCGAGCAGGGTGGAAGGGTTGGTGAGCCTAGGCTACAAGAGCCCACGGTTGAGGACTACTGTGCGCTGGCTAGCCCTCGCTTCCCGGCCAATATCGAACCGACTACAGACGACCAGTCGCCGGAGAAAGGTCCTCAGGAGTCCGGAGAGTCCAGGAATCCTGAAGAGCGTATCCGAGCTCCGACGTACACCCGTCGCGGCAACAGGTTTTACATCGATTTCAGATTTGGCACTGAGCCGATGCCCCAGCACATCACTCAACTTTGTGACGCTATCCGTGCGCTGCCTGGTGCCAACCACAACAGGTATCCTGAAAGGCTCCAGCTGTGGAAAAGCGCCGGCACTCGTAAGCACTTCTCTATCGGCCATGGGAGTTTACGCCAAGACTCTGCTCTGTATGAATGGATTGGTGACCTGAGGTTGTTTGACATGGAGATGTGGGAATGGCTTACCCGCGAGGGGGTCGCGGACGTTGATGCTCGATCGATCAAGCTTGCTCGGGAAGCGTTCGAGGAGGAGCAGCGCTCGGAGAGGGCGATCAACGGTGTGCCTGGTTCGAGCAGTGGGCCTGTCGCTCAGCCCGCTCCCGCTGGCCCACGTCCACAGCACACCTCAACCGCACCATTGAATCCAGCACACATGGCCCCAAATCCACAGCACGCAGGTCCACACTCTCAGCGGGCTCCAACAGCACCATCGAACCAAGCACAGACAGAGCACAACCCACAGGCATCGCAAGGATTTCGGTGTCCCACATGTGGCACAGAGCTGGGATTTGAGCGTCCCCTTCACAACCATATCGAGAACCCAAGACGTCAACCCGATTCGACAAATCAGCGGCCGGCCATGCATCAGGGCCAAGAAAACCCATCTGGCGTGCTAACACCTTCGCAACCAACGCCTGCTCCTCAGCTCCCACAAGCTACCCTCCACCGCCTTAATCAAGAGTATCAGGTGGCGGTGCAACGCTGGCAACAGTATGAGAATGCCATGCGGAACTGCAACGCTCTTCTACAGGACGGTGGCGTTGCTGGGCAGATGATGCCCCCTTGGCAGCTGTCACCACCAATGCCACGTCAACCTCACTTCCCGCCGGCGCAACCACCGCAGCCAACGAATAGAGGGTCGCAAGCTACTACGCCAGCCGAGCCTAAGGCTCGTAAGCGTCTTGAAGGCTTTGACAAGAGCTATGTCCAGGCACACCCAGACGAAGACTTTCATCACGTCGGCAATGGGCGGTGGCTAAGAGGCGTAAAACCAGGCAAAGCAGGACGTCGTCGCACTACCGAGACCGCCGCCGCTGCTACACCTCGGACACAAGGTGGCTCTCTCAACCCGCTCGTGATTACAGATGACGAGCCGACCGCTGTGGCGGCAGTGGCGACACCGGCCACGCTTGCGCAACCAGATCGACAGACTACCGGGGATCATCCTACGGTGAATGCGACCACCTATGCGCAAGACACATCTAGGGCTGATGGGCAGGCTACGAATGTAGAGACTGCGTCTGATCAGCAGCAGATTGTTGTTCCTCAGCAGCAAGCATCCCAGTTCCGTCGCAGATTTGGTGCATTGGCGTGGCCCACGGGAGCAATAGGACCCACGGGAAACAGAAACCCAGGAACACCGCATCAGATCTTTGTGGATCGCGCGGCAGCGATCCAAGACATCCTTGCTGTAATCAACCCACAGATGCGACCATCCGTCCAGCAACTGAATGCTGCGCAAGCGAACGTCATCCTGGCTTCTATGAGCGAAGACGGACACCTCGACCTGCAAGGGTCGACCGTCACATTGCGAGAGCCAACACCGGAGCCAGAGAAACCAGAGGAGCCAGAGGAAGCAGACGAGCCAGAGGAAGCAGAGGAATCAGAGTAGTACATCATACACTGGGCTGAAGCCTGCTTCTAGCACGATTGAGCCGCTTTGGTGAAGTTGAGAAGGGCGGCGTGGATGCTGGATAGAGTGTGGGAGATGCTGCGTTGGTTGGTTCGGTTGCTTATTGTCCCTTCGTTATGACCGTGCTTGTGTGGTACAACTACTAAAAGCATGCAACTTGTTCAAGGGAGCGTGGGATGGTAGCTAGAGCAGCTTAAAAGTCGTATCTTTCCCAGCGGCGTTCAACTGTTTTATAGGCTTGCGCGAGTGTGGTTCATAGCAATTCGATAGAGATGAAGTGTACGCTCTGCGAACACAAGCATCCAGTCCCGTCGCTACGGGATCGGAGAAGAGGTCCATATGTTTTGCCAAGCCGTAGTGAACGTCCTCTTTCCGCTTTGGGAAGGACCCTGTTCTCGCTGCTCGCTGCGGGAAGGTCCGCGCTCGAGTCTTTCTTTCTCTCCAAGCTCGCCAATACTGCTCAGCCAGCCCCTTTCATCGCGCGAGACATCACAAACACCAAGACAGCACAACAATGTCGTACCTGCAAGGTTCTTCACGCCGCCGATTTGGCGAACAATGCCTGGGCAGCATCAGTGACCTAGCCACGCCTCCGCAGCACCGCCGGACAAACACCTCGCCCCAGATCTACGTTGGAACCGCGCCCATACCGCAAGTGGACGGGGACGGGGGGGCATCTGTGGTGAAGGACTTCGAGCAGCAGCCGCTCACGCCTCGCCACAGCACCAAGCGCTCTCACACGGGCATGGAGCAAGACGCGGACCTGCCAGGCAGTGACAAAGCTGCCAAAATGAGCCCCCAGCTACCTCTCTCGAACCCAACCCAGGGCACATTGCCCATCACGCCAACCCGACCAGTAGCGCAGTCCGACTCGGAGCAGCCGCAGAAGGGGCAACACCAAACCGTAGATGCCCACGACGACCAGCACAACATTCAGTGCGCTGAGCCGACATGCAAGCGCATGTTCTTGAGCAAAATAGAAATGCGGGACCACCGCCGCAAGGTCCATACCTCCTTCTGCTGCTGGATCTGTGGCTACAGAAGTGGCTCACGGTCGGATGCTGTGTATGCTCACATCCGCAATATCCACAAGATCGAACTGATCTTCTTCCCCGACAACCCCTTCGCCACAAAAGACTGGGCCATCATACCCGGTTACGAGAAGGACGGCAAATACCCGCTGCGTGCGCTCTACGGTCCAGACGGCAAGATCGCGCCGGCATTGCCACTCATCATCAGTGGGAAGCTCAGTCTTGTGCAGCAAACAGGGTCCAACCAGTTCACCAAGTACAGTCCGCTTCGTGGTGATCGCTCACACGACGCCACGGCTTTGGCGGGGAAGTCGTATCCCCTCCAGGTGCCCCAGTACGCTTCAGCGCCATCTGTTGGGCTTGCAGGCGAGTGGAGGTTACAGCGTTATCAGCCTGTAGGCTTTCCGTCTCCGTGGCAGTTCCTCGATCCGACTGCTAGGTGGTACATCAAGGGTGAGAAGGACAAGGCTCCTTACTTCCACAGGCACAGGCTCCAGTCCATGCCTGTGACTGGGGGAGAGATGGTGGAGAATGAGGACGACGATGTGCTGGAGGCTGAGATGGGCGATTCGGAGAGTGGCAGGAGTGTTTAAGGCTACCTGGGAGAGCCGAATTTCGTGAGTCTTGACGCCCTGGTCGCCATTTATGCTGAGCTGACTAGACCACAGGCAGTATTGCAAGCACAATGCCGTGCTTAAGATGATGTGGCATGGGCCAGGATACTAAGACGCTTGCAAAGACGGCTGATGAAGTTGCGGTGGAGGTTTACAAGGCGCTTTATCCTTCTCAACAGCGGCGAACGGCGTGCATCCATTTACAGGCCTGCGCGAGTGGTGGTAGTTAGCTTTACGGGTAAAGTAACTGAGGCGTTGGAGTAGTAAAAGCTTGTCTTGTAGCGTTCTCGTGGCGGTCTCGTATGAGTAGTTCACCATAGCAGACTAAAAGCACTGATCTTGACTGTGCTCCCGCCTGTACCCATATCGTCTTTCCCATTCCGTAGTTCGTTGCATGTGACAATGCGGGTCAGAAAGCTTGGCAACTTTTGACGTTCAAGCGGGCGAGAATGTGGCATCGGCGACAAGACCATCATACAACCTCCGCTTCTCGATGATGAGATCCGCCTGCTGAGACCACATACACGACATCCATCGCGACACTGGCATAGTGATATTCCAAAAGCCGAGCAAAGCAACCAGCCAGCAATCTCAGCGAAGCTCAAGCGTCAGCGCGCCATCCCAGCATCATGGCCTCACAGCTCACGCCATCCTGCCCCTTGTGCGGTCTCTCGCACGCCGAGATCATCCGCCGCATAAGAGCAATGTTCGACGAAGGTTACCTCAACTCTCGTCCAGGCCACGAGCAGTACTACCTGCTGCAAATCCTGCACCCCTGCTACCGGACGGGGACGAACAGCACAAGGTCCGATTTTGCAGCATGGCAGCGCCAATTTGGTGATATTGCGCGGCAACACATGAGCGCAGAGCCAAGGCAGCAGCAGGACGGAGGGAGCGGTCGGTGAACATCTGAGCAAGTAGACGGCTTGCTGCAAGAGTTGGTGAAGGTGAGAGCGCCATGCCTGGCAGTCTTGATAGCTTGAGCACCGACCGTGAGACTATCAGAGGGCCTGGGAAAGATGGGATGGTGCACCGCCTCCCAGCTCAGTGCAGACGCTGGAAGGTCACCACCATGGCAGATATGCGGCGGAAATGCGGGTGAAGCTGGTCTGCAGACGGATTGGGCGGTACATTGGACCGATGGTTTATTTGAGGAGCGTTCAGCAAGGCGTATGGTGGTGTGTTATCAGGCAGGGAAGCCAGGATTCTTTAGGGGCGTCATCCATTCTCAAGCATGGCGTCTGGGAGCTCAACGAGACGCATAGCTGCGTCATGGCAGCTGTACAGTAGATGGAGCATACTCGCAGCATTCGTAACAACGATGAACGGTGCGTGTAGATGCAAGAGCACAGTAGAGAGCAGGACTGAAGTGCGCGAAGTCCACCATCAATTTTAGCCTTCGGCTGGGACTTCCCAGAGCCTTGGTTGAGGCAATAGTTTCCGCGGCCCCCAAACTCATTCCAACCTCACATGTTGTAAGCTTGATGCCATATATCACTTTGTATGCCCATGAGCCTGACGAGCAAACACAAGATACGTTCTCGTGTGCAACAGCTTCTTTCGCAACGTGCCATCGTCGTCGCTGGATAATGTAGCTGATGCTTAGCGCTAGTTCTAGCCAAGGCCCGAGGCAGAACGCAAAGTCATGCAGGAACCGCCATCCACTGTTGATGAGCAACGACGACGGGCTTGTTCTGTATGAGAAGCGCCACGAAGCTAAGCTCCAAATTTGCCGTCTTCGAGTGTGCCATGCTCAACACCGAGCGCAGTACCGACGAGCACCCTCCGAAGCGACCACCGCACACCCATCATGCCTCGAGCCGCAGCCCGGTATCAAGCACAGCGATCAGGAGAAAGAGCTAGGTAGCAAGCATTGAAGAGCCACCACCACCGAGTGGCTGCAGATTGCAAGAGTCTCGATGCGCAAACCCCCGGCGCCAACACGTTTCGAGCCTCCTCTCATACACCCAATGACACCGAGATGGACATGGCGGAAGTATCGTCGGTACAGGAGCAAAAGCTAGCTGCGATCGAACCTCAAGATAAGTGAGAAGTGAGCAAGACCGTGGTTCTGACGGCTTGAAGAAGAGCGCGGAGCACACTGTATCCGTAGCCGCATTTTGATGAGCGCCGGCGACAACAGCAGCACCACCGCAGAGGCTTGTCATGCTACCGCGTACGCAGCTCATGACTTCCATGTGCTCTCGCCATATAACACATTGAGATCGGTGCAGCTTTCTCAACAACAGCTTCGCCCTTGCCATATCGTCAATAAGTATTACGACCAGGTCGAATGCAGCCTCAACGCATGCAGGCCAACTCGTCGTATCAAGTTTGACACCAAGAGCTTGGAGCACAGCGATGTCCATAGCCGGAGTTCGCATGGGGTTTCGAGTACCACGCTACAGCAGTAACACTTCGTCGAGAGCAAATCACTCGGGTACTCTTTCCAGGACCGCGCGCTTGCATCGACCGCCGGTTCAGCTTATTCAAAACCAGCTTCGCCCTTTCCATGCACTTAAATAGCAACACGGCTGTTTGCATCGTGGGTGAGAGACTTGAGTATGCTGACAATGCCAGGTAGTCATCACTTTCGGGCGTCTTGACGGCCTCATCCTTATTAGCCCAGCTCATCACCTCAAGGTCACTTGCAGCACCACTCTTCGTTCACTGGCATGCCAGACATGCAGGATACCGGCTTGTGACCTGTGGCAGTCACGAGGCTTCCATGGGCAGGTATAAAGGGCTGGCAATTCAGGTAACAACCTTCTTCCTTCCTTTCCTCCACAACACCCTCCCTCCTACCTCCAACACCACATCCTCTTGATCCAACAGGCAACAGGAGTGTCTGCATGAGCCGCAGACCTCACGCTCTCTGGCACCCGCTGCTGGATCGGCGATCCCTCCCCTCCCCATGCCTGCACGAGAGAACACGAGCTCCGTGCAGATGACCCTTCTCTCATCTGCCACCACCCCTCAAATTCCTCAAATTCCAACAAGCCGCCGGGTATGCGTGAGCTTCATGCCGCTGCCCGAGCGAGGACATATGTCGAGCCTGGTGCTCCGTATGCTGCAGCCCATTTCCTCCTGGTGTCAGGTTTGGTTTGCATTGCCGAGAGCCCTCCTTGGCCGGCTCATGGTTCCTTACGCTGCACGGAGAGATCGTTCGAGACTGGAATAAGGCTGACGAGGCACACAACAGATATCAGGACCTGGGGCTAGAGTGGACATAATCATACTGGAACTACATATACGACAACTCATCGACAACCTCTACCATCCTCAGCATCACCGCCCTTCATTCCCATCGCTTGGCGCCATCAAAGACCCATAGCCTTCTCGCTTTCCTCGCCACGATCCAACCCGCCCTCATGCCGGCGACACTCTCTGCACGACCTTGCTGACGGTGCTCACCCAAAGACCAATGGTGTACCAGAGCTTTGGAAGGCAGGCCACTCTCCTCCATGATAGCCGGGTAGAAGCTCCCAGCTTTGGTACTCACCACGCAAGCCGAACATGACCGGGTGCTGCAGGTACGCTGGCTGCACGACGCTCTTGTGGCCTTCCTACGGTATCCGCACACGAAGGCCACATGACGAAGGCGAAAGCTGTCTGTCTAGTCGTACTGCGGAACTTCTCGACAAGGCAGTCGTAGCCATGGATGGTGGCGTACGATAGCTCGGCCTCGCTTGATCGCAGCCGTCTCCACAGAGCGGAATGTGGCAAACCACTGGCCCAAGCCCACGTTCTTGAGGCAGCGCCGCGTTCGTCTCGACAGGCATATATGGCGAGGTTCGGGACTGCTGCTGTCGGAGGTCCAGCGAGGGGCTTGCGAACGAACTCAACCGCAAACATTCTCGAGTCGCCATCTCGTCGCCACGGGTCCGACAAGGCAGCAGTGAAAGCGCGAGCCTTCCACTTCTAGATGAATCCGAAATCTGCACCGGTAATTGGCGTATCCGTGTAGATGGTTGGAGACCGACCCGATCTTCGGGTAGTGACAGCCCTGGAATGGGCTACCTTACCGAGAAGCCCTCAAGCGTACTACCCATACCTCGCCGCCAGGGTAGAAACGAGGCCAAATCTCAGACACCGCAATGTCCTCAGCGTGAGCCGAAAGACTCTCCAGAGTCGAGAATCTGTTTTTGTACGCGCAACCGCTGCACCTCCATCCCGAAACGCTGCAATACCAGGTATCTGAGAAGGCCTCCAAGGATGCCACCCATCAGTATACATACTGGTTTCGGCCCGGCTTAGCTTTAGGCACAGAGCGACGGATGTACTTCACGCTCGATCTACCACTGCCCCTCTCCGGCTTGGTCCTGTTTCCTTTCGGCTCGTCCTCCTTCTCGAGCGTCATGAACGGCCTCGGGGGCTGGCGGCGTCCGAACGCCTTGTACAGCTGGGTGATATCGAACTTCTCCACCATCTTTGGCGAGCGATGGCGCTTCGGCGACGCTGCAGGTACGCTGGCAGCACGGCGCCCTTCTTGTGGCCTTCCTACGGTATCCGCACACGAAGGCCACAAGGGCAATGCCATACTCGGGGTAGCAGCCGACCGCGCTGTGGGAGTGAACGAGCAGCGGACAACGCCCATCATGTGACTAGGCGTCGGCAGCATGGGCGCTGAGTGGCGATGACCGTTGTTCATCGACTGGGTATACAGAGGCATACCTTTGTGCCGTCCGGTGCGCTCCTGACGACCCTTGTACTGCAACATCGAGACGCCTGCTGGGACGTCGTGAATCTTAGGCACGGTCTTCATGGGTGGCGCCGGCGCGCAGTTGCCGTTGCTGTCTGTGTACCACGCGGTGCGGCCAGTCGGGCTTGAGAAGTTGGCGACGCCATCACCACTGCCAGTACGGTGGGGCGTGCTGACAATCTGAATGCCAACCATGCCCTGGGCAAGCGCGTGCATGCCATTGCCAGGAGCCGAGCTCGTGGCCATGGAAGTCGGAATCGGCTAAGGAGTGTGTAACAACTCCCCGGCGACACCATCGCCATAGCTCGCCACAGCGAGCCCGCCCATATACACACTTTTGTTACATCCGCCGCTCACACTGCGGCGGATGCAACACAAAACCCAGCATATCCACCCTGACCACCAGCCGAGGAGTTGTTGCCCTGGTTGAACGCCTGCTCGGCACGGCTTTCGAACCGTACCGAGCAAGCCTTTCAACTGCTTCCAATGGCTCCAACGTCAATGAAGAAATAGCCGAGTGGTGAAGTACGCTGCAAGAATGGCAGCGTTACCGCTATGCGGCCATGGGACGACCTGGCGGCATAAAGCCACCAGCTTTGGTCTATGACCGCCGCCCCCTCCTCGGTTCTCGCTCCATGCTTGAGGTCCGGCTCAGCAGACCTCCTCATCGCTTTCGCTCTCCTTCCAGTCTTCGGACTGGCCCAGGGAGGTCGGTAACGGCTACCCAGAGCCGGAAAGCAGCATACCATTGCCGTAACTGCCGCCGTTGTAGAACGGGTCGCTGTTGTCGACGTAGCCCTGGTATCCACCACCTTTCGCGTACGGGAGGACGTCGTACCCGTTGCCGTACACGAACGGAGCGAATTGCGGCGGTGGGCCGCCACCCATGCCCATAGCCGTACTGAACCGGCGACATCTGATGGTAGTAGGCGTCCTCCTGCATCTGCACCGGCATTCATGCCACCCATAATGCCATTCATTAAACCGCAAATGCCTTACCGCTATGCGGCCAGAGGACGGCCTGGCGGCCTAAAGCCACCACCTACCGCCCCCAACTCCAATACCCTCTGCTTCAGCCACCGAGCAAGAAACGCATGTAGGCGTCGAAGTTGACCTTAGCCTGCTCATGCCACTCGAGCTCGCCTTCAAGATATCTCGCACCACCCTCCTTCGCCGGTGGCCCACGCTTCTTGCCCTTCACCATCAGCTCCTCGCTCACTGGACCCTCAGATGCAGCAGCCCTCTGCGCATCGTACGACATGCAGTGCCACAGCGGCTCGCTCCTCGCACCTTGGTTGATCAAGTGGTCGATCTGCATATACACACGCCTCCAAAGAAGCACGCTGGCAGCACGGCGCTCTTGTCATGGCCTTCCTACGGTATCCGCACACGAAGGCCACGACAAGAGCGCCAAGACTGCATTCATCTGCAAGCAGCCGGACTCAAGCACCTGCTGGAAGGCCTTGATGGCCATGCCTTCTGCCGTGCTCTCAGCCCGGAGAGGAGACTTTATTGTGCGCTCTTCTTCCCCGTCATTGAACTTCCTTGGCCTGCCCGGTCCTCGCCAGAAGAGATGGGGGCAGAAGTCGATGATGCACTCGGTGCCCTTCAACAGGTCGGCACCGCTGTGTCAGTGGACCAAGGCGTGCGGCCCCTTTGGTGACCTGCGAGCTCCGGGTGGCTTTGGTGTTGGCTTTGGCTTTGGCGCTGGCTTCTCCTCCGGCTTGGCCTTTTCTTTCTCCTTTCCCTCCTGACGCCGCAGACTTACCGCTATGCGGCCACGGGTCGGTTTGGCGGCAAAATGTCCACCACCGACCCCAGGTTCAGTCCCACATCAGGCCTGCGCAGCGATCGTAGCCCTCTCCCGTCGCTGAGAGCTGTCAGGTGCTTCCGGATGAGTGACCGACGCCATGTCGCGTGTGCACCCGGTGGGCGTTGGTCGCGCCCCGTACCAGGTATCTGGATGCGCGAACGACATGGTTGCAGACTTACCGCTATGCGGCCACGGGTCGGTTGGTCAACATATGACCAACCAACCCCAACTCCAATCCCACATACCCGCGCCAGTCACCACCGAGCCCGAGGTTGTTCATGCCGCTGCTGAGGAACGAGAACGGGTCGTCACTCCCGTCATTTCCTCGCCTCCACATTGCCTTCCGTGATGGCTTCCCGGAAGCCCCCAGCTTAATACTCGCCACGCAAGCCGGACATGGGCGCAACCCCTTGTAGCCTTCCTATGGTATCCGCACACGAAGGCCACAAGGGGTAAGCAGTCCGTCTAGCCCATTGCATGGCTCAGTGAGGCCTTCAGACTGGCCCAAAGCCGATCGAAAGCCCGCTCGGCACGGCTGTCGAAGCCACCCTGGGGTGGCTGCTGCATGCCGCCGTTGCTGGCCATCTATCTACCACCCGGTGGAGGTTGTCGAGGTCGAGACCCTTAGCTGCCAGCACCGATCTCATACGCTGCGGCGCAAAAGTTCCAGCCGCCGCGCTCCCATGAAGACTCGGTACTCACTTCCCTCGTCATTCCTCCTCTACCCTCCATTTGGACGCAGTTTGACCACCCAACTGCCCGAAGGAATCCCTTGGTTGATGGGACAGGCGCCCGAAGCTCACTTAGCAGAGCAGAGGTCCGAGGTGGACCGAAGAATTGGCCACCGTATCCTCCACCCATACCGCTTCCACCACCATAGGCGCTGCTTGCCGGGGTCATACCGCTGTATGAGAAGCTCCATCGAGCCCATGGTCATGCTTGGTGGCCCTGATCGTCGGCTGATCATCAGCGGTGCTGTCGTGCGCGAGCAAGCGGATTGGGTTCGCGGCCGCCTTGCCGCCCTGGTAGTTGTTCATGCCACCCTCAGCGACAACAGCCGCGTTTTGACGAGAAGCGTCGCAGCGCACGCAACACGACACGTTCTTCGTGAGATCCCGATACCGCTATGTGGCCAATGGTCGGTTCGAGGGAACCCGCCCCCCGACTGTTCGCCAATATGGCACCGACCTCCCACCCACACCTCCTCTCATCGCTACGCCCACACCCTTGGTGGTAGTAGCAAATACTCAAATGAGAACTTCGAGGACTTGCTAGCCACCCATCATATACGGACGGAGCACTTACGCCTCCGAAGTCCATATATGCCGGATGAGACGACCGGCGAGGACGCAGTTTAACCATCCAACTGCCCGAAGGAAATCGCGGATTCGCCAACGTTCGATTTGTCTGCCAGCTGATCCAACTCTGTCAAGTCGACTTGAGCGATCCGTGATCGAGCTGGGCACGCAGCAATCTCTGCCCGCAGATCCCAAGTAGTTCATCTTGCAGCTTCATGTCCATCTCATGACAAAGTCCGACAAGTGAGCCGACAAGTGAGACGACAAAGCGAGCCAACAAGTGAGCTGATGGCTTGCACAATATGCCCGGAAAAGGACACTACACGATGTCCAGCGCTCCAGCGATTAGGCAAGCTTCGTGATTGACGCATATAATGTTATCTTGGCTATCATGATGCTGGCGCACTGGTCGTGTGCCGTTGATCTTGAAACACTCACCACTTCGAAACGCATGGCGTGTCGCTGGTAATGAGCATGTTGTATGTCCACAAGCAGTGCACAAGAATATGGAAGGCTTTCTTTTCCAAAAGCAATGCTGGTGAGCCAAATCTGAGCGAGTGGCTGGGCTCGATGAGGTTGATGGGCCGTTCGGAGTGCGTCACGCATGCTTGCGTTCAGTGGACAGCCCTAACGTCCTCGCGGAGCTGCGGACTTCTCCACGACGTATCGGACGCCCTTGACGATGGCGAAGGCAAGCTCCGAAGTTCTTGTCCATGGGCCCTTGGAAATTGGCCAGGGCGGAGTCGGAGCATGGCGCGCTACTCGACCTCAATACGATGTCGTACTCGTTTGTGATGCGGATGCTCTCCATACCTGCTTGACCAACAATCGTGGTATGCAAGCTCCTTTGGTTGATGCTCGAAACGACCCGAGTACTGAGCATGCCACCGATCATGCCGCCGTACCGCTGCTTCGTATGCACGGCAGATTGTTTGTTGGCAGCGCACTCGGCCATGACGGAAGAACAGCGCCACATGAGTGCTTCTCGTGCACTTGAGCTCTCTCGCCAGGCTCCTTCGGCGCATGAAGACCTCTGTGGTTCTCGCCTCTGAGGTGGCAGCGAGCAATAGAGCCCACATACTGCAGAAGAACGAGTACGAGCACTCCATGACCCATGATGAACGCCAGGAAGCCACACTTGCCGAAGATCGTGTTATGCCAGCTTTCTTGAGCTCTCAGCAGATAACGCGGTCTTGGATACTGGGTAGCCCGGAGTGCTCCTGAGTCGACTATGGTACGTTGTGCTGAAGGCATAGCCAGCGACCAGAGTCAGAACATTGTCGAAGCTCTACGCCTGAGCTTGTTGCGTGCGCCTCGCAGGAGTCATTCGATCAAGTCGTGACTACAGCGCCTTCTCCATCGCACTCTCTTGTTGCCCGTTGGTCGAAAAGCACCTGCAGAGAGGCCAGTCATGATGCTGGCATCTGGATGTGGATCGTCCACGGCAATGCAGCCGAATGCGAAGACATTCACGCCCTCTTGCCGCAGAACTGCTTCCGTCCTGGAGTAGTGTTGCTTGAGGGCATATCCGCTGGCGAAAGCGTTTGAGGACCATCTACTCACCTGGGAAATGTTCTCTTTTCTTCTCAACAGTCCGTCACCCGGAAACAGACGCAATACCAGCCGCCGTTCGTCCTCAGGAAAGATGTTTGCGGCATCAGGTAGCAGACATCGTGGCGTCCACCATACTAAGAGTCCGTTGCCGGCTAAGCCTCTAAGGTTCGGTCGAGTGTTGGAACGTCGAGCGTGTTGCCCAAGGGCATGAACATGAGTACCGAGTCTTCTGAGGAGAAATCCGGAAACTGGCTCCCTCGAAGAAGCTAAGAGACGAAGGCGACGTACGATACCCGAGCGCGCGCGGCACAGCGATGTTCGAAGCATCACCAGTCAAGGCTTGTAGCGCCAGCCCTTCGGAATATTGACCTCGCTGTATTGAGCTTCCATGGATGGCGTAGGAGTGGCGACGCTTTCGATCGTCGCGATCTGCTCATGGTCGCTGATCTCCGCCATGGTGGGTGGGCTGTGAGGCGAAACGGCAGAGGGCTGAGCATCAGCCCAAAGGCCGGGGATTGCACAAACGGTATAGCCGCGATATGTGCAGCATATTGCTCTTGACAGCTTGATCACCAGAAGTTGACGTTCTGGCTCTCGTATCTCCAGCCTTTCGATACGTCGACGGCGCCATTGGACTTGGCCGCGCAGAGGAAGCGGATGCCGAAGTCGAAGTCCATGCGGAGTAGATGCAGCTTGCTGTGGATGTATGAGCGCTGCAAACAGCATACCGGTGTCGAAATAGCCAGGCTACAGCTTCCCGTGTCGATTGCTACACCCCTGGCTACATCCAAGGCCAGCACCGCTAAAACGAAAGCCACGACCACAAGCCAAATTATCACAAGCTCGGCATATGCCACATCAAGTACACGCCGCACCTGTGCTCAGCGAGCGACAGCCATTAGGCATGATCGAAGACGGCAGCTTTCCACTCTTCAGCCGTCGTCTCCACTGAAGCCCGTATGAACGTTGTCGAGCTCGAAAGTGAAGAAGTCGATGCGTATATTGGCGGGCTCCAGAGGTGACTCCAGAGATAATGAGTGCATCGAAGTCGCTTCGGCAAAGGACACTCAAAGCTGACGAACCATAACCTTCATCTTCGGCTTCTTCGCCGGCGGCTCCACCGGAGGTAACGGTCCTGCTTTCTCTGGCGCGGGTGTCGGCGACTGTGACAGTTGAAAGTGCCACCGCCGCTCAAAGTTCTGCCGCCCTTGTTGGCCATCTTGTACTTCCTTATCTTGGCATTCGAGATCCACGATTCGAAGTGGAAGACTCCGACATCTCCGACATGGTCAAACGACCAAAGACGGCATCATCCTTGGCGATGCGCAAGTATGTTGAGATCGCTGACCTTGTTGTCCAGGCTGCGACAAGACACCATATCATTCACGACGGTGAGGTATCGACGGTCTCAGAGATATCCTTGTTGCTGCCTTGCATCTCCACCATACTGGCCCTGGCCCTGAACACCTTGACCTTCCGTTGGAGTATCCACCTTGACCGCCGGCTGAAGGGTTGCTGGTCTTGAAACACGGACCAAGGAGTCTACCATCTGTGCGAGTGTTCAAATGTCGAACCTTCACCCGTGGTGGATATGAACGGAGGCGGGGACCGCAAGATGCACCATGTGAGAGTGGCCACATCCCGTCCTTAGGAAGGACGACGCCGCGTTGGCTTTCTTCTCCGTTAGGCTGGCCGAGTTCTTGCGTGGCGCGTTCTTGTCCGCGGATGGAGCCATTGCGCTGGGCTACTTGTTGAGAAGCGTGAGGTTCGAGAATAGATGAAAGTCGTTCTGAAGTTGCTCGAGGATGCTGTGCAGCGAGTGATGCTGCTGGCGTTGTCAGAGAAGGAGGACGCGGCTCGTTTCAACACGAACAGCTGCTTCCGATGGCTCCAATGTCAATGATGAACGAGCGAAAGGGTGAAGTACGCTGCAAGAATGATGGTGATGATGCGGATGAAGGATATCATTCGCTGGAAGAGATGATTTTCACGCCAGGTCGTACTCGTAACCGCAGCAGGTCTCGAAGGTGAAGAGGTCGGAGACATCGCCGTTCTTGTCCGTGTGCAGGTACAGCTGGCCTGAGTCGACCTCCTTGCCCTTCCTGGAAGACAACGGGTGAGGTCCGCTCCTCGGCTAGGATGCTGGTGTAATGGTTGTCTGCGGCCCGTCTCCTTCGGAGAGCGCAGAAAGCATGGCTGCGTCCTGACACATCTCATCGAGCGAGAGCGGCCTTGGTGAACCATGCTGGCGGTGATGGTAGCGTCGACCACCCATCCCCAGCCCATACCGAATCATGGGAGGATAGGATTGAGTGGCCAGGCCGAAAGACCATAGCGAATTATCTGCGAAATGGTCAGTAAGGATGACGGAGTGAAGGCGAGTGAGATTGGTCTTACCAGAACACAGTACCAAAAGGCAAGCGTCTCCAGACGGTGAGACTGGAATGTCTGGTACTCTCCACGCAAGGCAAACATGACTGGGTTCTGTAGGTACGCTGGCAGCACCGCGCTCTTCTCTCTTCTCGTGGCCTTCCTACGGTATCCGCACACGAAGGCCACAAGGAGAAAGCCGAGTGAAAGACTAATCGAACCATCTAGTAGCTGGATCCTGCCGAAGTCTCCCTCTCAGCCGGACCAACATCGGCGGACGAGATTTGCTCTGGTTGCCGACCTGGTTCCAGATGTTGGAGATGTACTGGCCCTGGCACTTCTGCGCTTGAGCGTACTGCATGCATTGAGAGTTCACACTGTAGCGGCACTCAGCAGAGCGCTTGATCCGGCCGTAAGCGATAAAGTCCTTGTCGGGAAGGATGAAGACCAGGATCTGCAGCCGGCAGTCACCGATGTCGTCGCCAGCAGCAAGCGAGAAGGCCGGGTTGGTGTCCCGCCATGCTGCTTGTAGATCTTGCAGAACTCACGGATAACGTTCTCGACGACAAACCTGCTGGTGGTGGAGGTGGCGGAGGAGGCAACCAACCTGATGAGGTCGTGGTTGGTGTCGTAGTGGCTCCTCGATGCGCGGCCTACCAGGTCCTGGTCCATGGTTCTCGAACTGATGAGGTGGAAGTAATCAGTACACTCAGCACCCACGTCGCGAAGCCCGAAGCAGTCATCCAAGTAACGAATCTCGCGTGGTGGGTCTGCACGCCGAAGTGCAGCGTAACCACGACTGCCGCAACGAGCGACATGAGCGACAGTACCAGCGAGATGGTGGCAAAGACGATCATCCACCTCTGCCTCTTCTGCTCCTTGATGGCTGCTCTCACCGTCAAGGCAGTCGGCGCAGTCGCACCTTGCTGAGCTTCGTTCGAGAGAGCTGGAAGCATCTCTTGCTGGCTGTCCGGGGCCATGATGGTAGTCGTAGGGGTGCCGTTGGGTGTGGTATTCCTGAGCGGCCAGTCGTCGTCCATCGTGCTGCGTGGCGAGAATGCCATTTTTCACTGCTCTGCCCGCAGGTAGAGGTACACCAGGCAAGTGCAGGCGAAGAGGTAAGCTTGAGGCCCGAAGGTCTCTTCCGGGTGATCGTTCTAACAGCGAAAGAGGCGGTAGAGCCGCGGAACGTGCAAGTTGCCGGCGAGAAGAGCCCAGCAAAATGCAAATAGCATAGCTGGTGGGACCCGGAAGATGGTGAACTATGCCTGGACAGGGCGAAGCCAGCGGCGGACCCGGGACTGCTGATCTCGTCCAGAGGCCTGATGATCGCAGCGCCAACGCTTTTGTCATGGCCTTCCTACGGTATCCGCACACGAAGGCCAGGCGGGGTGAGCGTGACGGCATGGAGGTCGGGTCCGGTGGAGTGGCTGGCTTGGACTCCTGCGCAGACGGCTTGATGGAAGAGGTAGCGAAGGCGCAGCAGCAGTGATCTTCTTGGTACTTGCCACGCAAGCCGAATATGACCGGGTGCTGCAGGTACGCTGGCAGCATAGCGCCTTTGTCGTGGCCTTCCTACGGTATCCGCACACGAAGGCCACATGACGAAGGACACTGGCATACCGAAAGCTCCCAGTCTTGGTACTCGCCACGCAATTCGAACACCATATTCTCCGAGTACCTAATCCGAAGTGCAGCAGACTCGCGTCTTGGCCTCGCCACGGCGATTGAGTCACTGACGGCAGTTGGTGGAGGAGGCGTCGCTGCCGGGCTCTCTCCAGGCTGGCGAACGGTGAGCTTCAGCTTGGGCTTCTTCGCAGGCGGCTCCATCGAAGGTGATGGTCCTGCGTCCTCTGGTCCAGGTGTGGGCGTCGGTGGCTGTAGGTGTAATGTGCCTGCCGGTGGTGCTTGCTGTGGTGCGGGTGTCGGAAATGGCACGCTCACCCCATGTGGCCTTCCTACGGTATCCGCACACGAAGGCCACATAGAGTGAGGGTGACGAAGGCGAAGGTCGTCTGTCTAGTTGTACCGCTGACCGTCGCCTCTCTGGCAGACCAGGTGCTTGATGACCCAGACGCCCGAAGCCCGAAAGGTTCAACCACAGATTAGGCGCTGAAGGAGCCTGTGGGTAGGTGGCCGTTGGCTATCACTATCTTCGACACATTCGCGGGGTCGCGCCTTTCGCAACCAGGTGCTCCTTGGCATAGGTGTCGAATGTCGTGATAGCGTCACGGAAGCTGCCAGCATTGCGAACGTGCTCCCACGTCGTTGTGGTGAGAGAGGTGGATAACGGCGCGGTCAGGGTGTTGACGGGCTTGACCAAGACAGCCGTTGCCGGTGCTGCCGCCCAGTGTCCCATCTCTTACGCCGAAATGAAGCCAGAGGAAACTCTGGTGGAGGCTCGCAGCGGTTCTGACGTGCAAATCGATCGTCGACTTTGACTTGAGGCGAGTCTGCTGTGGTGGCTGCATGGGTGTGGTCTGGTGAAAGTGAACGTCAGTGAGGGCTCGTCAATCTCAGCAAAGTCAGAGGCCACTGAATACACCGCAAGAGTATCAGGAGATTGTCAGCAGCTTGCGGTCGTGAAAATGAGATAGGAAGCGACGACCTTTGCTGTCGTGAAGGTGAGGAGCCAAGTGAAAGACTTCGAGTTGATGTCCGCCGTCGACGCCTTCTCATCGCTCAAAGTGCAAGAAAACCATGTGCTGACGTGCATGAAGCAAGGGATGGATCACGACGTACCTCAGAAGCTCCTCCGATGTTCAGCAGCGATATATCGATGGTGTTGGTGGTGTTGTCACGCTGACTTGGAGCAAGCAGCTTGTTCACAAACGAAGCCAAACGTGGAAAGAGCTGCAAGGCTTTGCCAAGCCCGAGGCACGCTAAGGTACGGTCCTCCGACGACACCCCCCCTCCCCTACGACGACTCCCGGTATGCTGGTATCTGCTGCTACACCATGAAGACCTGCCCATACTACTCAAGACCGCCTCCGACATCTTCGACGGTCAATATTATTTATTCATGATCAGCCACAGCCTTCATCGAGACCGTATCCGACGTCCTCTCCTCCCTCAATACATTCGAATGCTCGGTATCCTGCCTCCTCTTCTCGCTGCTCTTGCCGTGCTTGTTGCTTCGGAGATGCTGCGCGGCCTATGCTATGATCGATAAAAGAGGCAATACATCTTGATACATGAAGTGTAGCGGGTTGATAGATGGAGATTGAGCAGCAGATATCGCGCATAGGCCCAAGCGAGGCCCAAGAACTTTGAGGGCTTGAGTATGGGCGTTATGACATACTACGTCTAGCATAGCGACAGCTCTGGTCCGTTACTAAGGCAAGGTACATTGATTGGTAAACACCGCAGCCAACATCCTGCTCTCGTTATCTCGGAGCTCCTCATCTTTCCTCTGGTGTCCCTTTTATCTTCCTTATAGCCGGCAGCCTACTCTTTCCGCTCCTATTACTGCGCCTCTTCTTTTATGGTGCTTGTTGTACGGTGTTTGGGAGAGGCAATGGGTTTGAGGGCAGGAGAAGGGAGATTTGATAGGCTGGGCGGTGTTCTGTATACAAGAGCGCGAAAAGCTCGAGTAGCTATTGCGACGCAGTGTCGGTGGTCTGAGAGTCGAAGGACCGTACCCACGAGACAATCACACGTCGAACGAGTAAGGGCGCTTTCACATTAGTGGAATAGGCACAATTTGCCACCCGGCTTCCTTCCCGCGTTGGGACAGCTCGCACTAGCGCAGAAATTCAGACCCCGAAATTGTAAACAGATTTCTTCCAAGGTGGCCGAACGCACACTTCCACACCTGCATTCCCCGATCATGTCAACCGGACTCGTTCTTCATACCATCAGTACTCGCTGACTGCCTTTGTTTCCTCGCGTCTACTCTTGGAATCCTCGGCCTACACAAAGCGAAGGATACCTCCACCTCGACTATCGAATCCCGCGCATACCATCACGCCTACTTTCGTGCAGGTGCGACTGGCATTTATCAGCGTCGACCTAGCAACAAGAGAATACTGATATATCAAGGTACGTGGGCAAGCCGGCAGCCTCACCATCCTTACTGTTTTACATCCATACTGTTGCCTATATCCTGTCTTGCAAGGGACAAGAGGCAGCAAACCTTGACTTGCATATAGAACGCTAGCTTTTCTACCCTTTTGGGAGAAGCGATTTGCTTCACATGCATTTACCGCCCTGTCCAATACGCTTCTTCATCTCGACGTATAAGTGCTGATTTATGAAATACTATAGCACCAATATCTTCCTTTCTACCAACGAGCGGCAGCAAACGCCTCGATGGCAGGCTCTTACCTGTACAACAGGTTGGAGACGGGAGGTGAGCACCGTGCAGATATGGAGGAGTTTGCCAGATGCGGGCGTGGGAATGGATCAACGTCTGCACCTACTCTCACCGACTACTTCGCTGAGCCTCATGACTCTCCTCCTGGCTTTACCTTTGGCTCTTCACCATATGCAGGCTCACAGAACTCGGCAGAGCAAGCTTCCCAGCACGCTGAAGCCTCCGTATACCCCGATCCTGAAGCGGCTACAGAGGCTACCACGCCTTATCACACGAATGGAACTATGGCCGCGCCCGGTGAGCGAGCAGGCGGAGGAAGCGGTGGAGGAAGCGGTGGAGGAAGCGGTGGAGCATGTGGACCGTGGAATTGCACAGGCGGAG
Organism: Neocatenulostroma microsporum; assembly: GCA_022814695.1. Classification (NCBI taxonomy): domain Eukaryota; kingdom Fungi; phylum Ascomycota; class Dothideomycetes; order Mycosphaerellales; family Teratosphaeriaceae; genus Neocatenulostroma; species Neocatenulostroma microsporum. The sequence continues at coordinate 47,531 of JAKLLW010000155.1, forward strand.
GTGGTCCAGAAAAAGGGAAAGAAGGCGGGTCGAGTGGCTAAGGCTTCTCAGTACAACAACCTTGACTCCCCATCGTCGTAGGAAGACGATTGGGCCGTTGAGGATGGAAGTACTAGCGAAGCCGTCAAGGACTTCAACCGCTCGGAGTTGACGAAACTCCTCGCCGCACGCAAGAAGGCTATGAGGAGCAAGAAGACGAAGAGCCTCGGACCCTACTATGACACCGTCGGCCGAGCATACTTTTTTGCGGGTGACGGCAGTACGTACTGGCATTTCGCAACCGATGAGATGCGTAACGAGGAGATGACAAGCTTCGAGGAGCTGCTGAATGATGAGGATTGTCCTGATGAGCTCAAGCTCCTGGTCGAGAGCAGTGTGAAGAAGATGGAGACGCTGAATCTTGTGGTCGTGAGACTCGCCAAGGAGGACACAACCACCGAAGACTACGACCACGACGCTGAAGTCGCTCAGACCTGCATAAAGATGATCCTTGAGCTCACGGTACTCTTCGCCAAGGGGGACACTTATCTCGACCTCAAGAAGAACGAGCCGCTGAAGAAGGCAAACAAGCTTCTCACTCAAAGCATTGGCTATCCTCACAAGTTGATGCTTTCCTGCCTGACTCGTCTGCTTTGGCCGCTCGCTGAGTTCGACATCGGGACTTCTGAGACAACGCAGGCTGTCAACAAGTCATTGCAGGACCAGGTCGATCATATCCTTTTTCGCTCTCAGTCTGCCGAGCCAGACAACGATGAGATACTGGCGACCCTTGGTGGCAGCGATAGCTACAACGTCAGGAACTTCACCAAGGCGGAGGTTTACAGTAAGCCTGCCTCCTACAAGCGTCGTGTTGCACCTGAGAACGACGACGTCGACACTGTCAGCACGCAAGAAGAGTACTACGTGGATCTCCTCTTCAAGGCCATGATTAATCTTCCGGCCGATGCAGACGAGTTTCAGCGCAGGCAGTTCGCCATCGTTGATGCAGAGATGAAGAAGAAGGGGATAACTTCTAAGTTCCACAAGCAGCAAGCGGTCGTTCTTTTTCACTCCGTTCTTGATGCTCACGATAACGGCTGCTCCCTCGAAGCTTGGGAGGACGACAGCAAGAGGAAGGAAGATAAGAACATACTTTGCTCGCAGCGTCTGGATGCGCTCGCCCGCGGCCCATGTCTTCTCAGGTAAACAAGTACCTCACCCGGGATGCCTGGAGCAGAGACGGGGTCTTGTACATTGTTATGGCGCCGAACCAAGCTGTGGATAACAAACGAAAGGGCGATGCGAGCAACGAGACAAAGCGTGAAACAACGGGAAAGAAGAAAGAGAAGAAGCCTACCGCCCAGGACAAGAAGGGTAAGGCTAAGGCTAAGGCTAAGGAGACGGCTAGCAGGCAGGCCGCTCATAGCGACAGCGATCCCAGCACTGATGAGAATGACGACGATCAGGAGCAGCCGGTGGAGCAGGTGAAGAAACCCGGCCGTCCGAGGAAGTTCGCTGCTTCGGTATCCGCAAACATGCTCAAGCTAAAGCCTGCTGCTGGAGGTAGGAAAAGTGGCCGTACCACGAAGAAGGGGAAGGCGGACAGTGAGCAGGAGTCCGAGCCGGAGCCAGCTGGGCTTTCGACGACCATCGGGGCCAAAACCAGGAAGTACAACACCCGCTCTGCTGTGCAGCCGAAGAAGTAGTCGGATGGATGTTACGTGGGACAGAGGGAAATTTGACAAGGCATGCGTATGACGAAGGTGCGGAGAGAGAGCACTATGACTAGGAGAGAGTGCGGCGGTAAGGTTGCATTCTGCGATGTAAGGTCTCGAGAGGAGATATCGCTGCTGGCCCTTGCCCGGCGTGGCCAATCCACCGACAGTGTGCTGCGATCCTCTGTATGAGGGCGCTTGCGAAGGGGCTTGCTTACCAGTAGTTAGCCTTGCGCTGTAGCATACGAGAACTTATTACACTTTGATATGTTCCTTGACATCGCCGTCCTGTCCGAAAGGTTATCGGCCTCCAGCCATTGAACGATGCGCTAGGCCGAATCCGGCTACGTGACTTTTCACACTTTACCTCCTTTCTTCCCGTCTTCTTTGCCATGCCCTCTTTAATACGCCGCCCATCAATGTGTTGCTTTCGTCACTCTATAACTACCATACTCCGTACTGCTCTCGATGTTCGGAAGCTTCAAACTCTGCTATTGGTATCTATAGCCTGCCCATTCTGCCTGCACTGGCAACGAAGGTGACTGGGGATTTCCCTGGTTAACCCAATGAGTCCGTCTGAATTGAACGATTCCACGATGGATATGTCTGAAGAGATGGTGTACGACAAAAGAGGCGGGCTACGCTCGGCGACGGCAAGTACAGTCTTTGATAGGAGACGACTGTGGCGCGCTACAGCAAACGATGTCTCATCCTATATCTACACCAAGTTCGACGCAGGTCTTGAGAGATCGCACAATCGCTACACTTTTCCTACAAGAGATTTGTACCAAGCTCGTACTATAACATGCACGAACTGTCAAGTATCACTAATGGTTACAGACGGTATATACCTACGCTGCGTATGGAGCAGAAACTGATCAACCTGAGCCTGAGGCTCGCAAATGCGCGGCCGCCAAGTCCGGCGACAGTGACGTTGGGCCGGCAACCGTCCGCCCCTCAATCAGGCCCTCTCTGGTACCGGGCTTCGACTCTTACACCGACGAGCGACAAACCACACGGTGGCACACGACCAATTTCGTGCAGCAAACCATGCGGTACGACCTTGGACAAGAACGCCTAGCATTCCACGACTGCTGAGCGTGTATCGCATATACCGCATGAGCTTGCTAGAAGGCGCAGAGACGACGATTTCGACACGGTACCACTCGTCCGGCGTACTCTGGACTTGCGGCCACCAGCATCCTGACGAGTAAGCCCGCTCTCAAAACATACCCTTTCAGCCGGCGGCTGGCGCGAACTTTGACATCAAGGGCGCTGCTGCCAGAAGCATTGCTCGTAAGTGCCCGCTCCAGAAACTTTCCTCACTTAAAGACTGGTCCATGCGTCTCCCGCAAGCTGCTGCCTAAAGTTGCTTGGAGAGCAGACCCTTCCATCTTCTGCAATCAACCTACCTACTCTTTCCTTGAAGTTAAGGCTGACTGTTACTCCTCTAGATCAACAAAGGTGATCTGGTGAGCCTCACACGGCGCTTACGTTCGTCGCCATGTCATATCAGCAACAGCTTGATTTCAGCGAATGGGTCAACGATGGAGATTATGAGGAGCATGCGGGCTCGAACACTGTGCCCGTACCGCAAGCGACCATCACAGCCCAGACGCTATTGGAACAGGCAAATATCGACCCACAGCTTCGTAGCCAAGGTCATGTCGTCCGAGACGCCTCGCCAGAAGTCTCTGGCAGTACCGCGGGAAAGCACGGAGTTCAGTCATTTGGCTCTGAGCACTCATCGTTCTAGAGAGACGGTGGTGTCATTGGAGAGAAGACTGATCACCTTGCCGCCGGCGAGCTCACCACGCAGCGTCATATGGTCGGAGGTTCGAATCCTGCTTCCCACTCCCAGACAGCCAGGGAGAATCCGCAACTTCCTTACGGCTACCCACATGATATCAACGATGGCGCTGCCATGGTTCAGACGCAGACCATGCAAGCTCAAGCTCAAACGCCACATCCAAGGATGTCCGACGATCTACTACATTACCATTTAACCTCTCGTGACATGCTCATTGAGGCAAACTTCGACTTCGTGCTGCAACCCGGAGGTCATGGAGTCTATCTTACTGTGCGCGAGTACCTGAACATCCATCTGCACGACCGCGAGAATGTCGCTTCGCATATTGCTGCGATGACTACGACTGGGAGCGAACAGATGAATACCCAACGCTTCAATGGAGGCATCACCAACACGAGCACGCAGGGTGCTGCGGAAATGGCGCGAGACCCTTCTCCCGGCCAGTTTCCTCACGCTGGTTCGCCCACTCACCTTCCTGGTATGCGGAGTCGCAGCGTTACGGGTACTGCCCAGCCAAACAACCTCCGTCGCAAGAGCGCGAAACGAATACGCCAGTGGCCGCCGCCCGTGCTGGCAACTGGATGGACGAGATCATCGCACTAAATCCTGGCTTGATGATCACTATCAACCAGGACAGCGGGTCGGTCGTTGATACCGTGGCCTCGGTTGTGCAAAAGCACCAGCAGCCTAGCGTTCGAAAGAAGATTGCTGAGCTTCTGATGAGTACGCCTCAAGCACAGAAGCCCACCGTCTTCGCTCATCCTGCTACTGCGCAGATGAACGACGTCGACCGCGGCCAATACGC
>JAKLLW010000156.1:0-51721 GCA_022814695.1 Neocatenulostroma microsporum
GAGCAGGCTACGATAGCAAGTGCTTCGCCGATATTTGCAAGAAGAGCAACGTCGATTAGGTTCTCTGGGTTCGTCGCTGCTACGTATTCGACATGCCGTGCCAACCCTTTCTCTGCCGCGACACTGGTAACAGCCGCGTAGGCTATGAGGACGATCTGGAAGCGTTGATTTACTCGTCAGCGTACGAACGGTATAAGCTGAGCCAAGAACGACAGTCTTACCGTAGCGATCGCCGCGATAACATCGTCCAATCCAAAGGCCTTTCGTATACCGAGTCGGATGTACAGGCGCAGCGCAACAAAGACCGCAGAGAGCGCAGCTGCCACCCACATCACAGTGTTCAGGGTTCCAACGTTGCTCTCTGCTAGGTAGGCCGGCGTGACGGCTGCTGTGGAGGTCGGCATCGTTACAAGCGGCGGTCCTCGAGCGCGGCGTAGAGGCAGACTTAAGAAACCCAGATGGTGCATCCAAGAAGCTGACAGCAGCCGCTCGGCAGTCTAATATCTCGTCTTGGAGTCGTGACACTGGAGCGGCGAGCTTTGTTGCGATCACTTCGTCGGGCAGTCGTGAGTCTTCACAGTCGCATCACCAGGAGCACTATCCCACGGCGGAGAGTACATAGCCGGAACACACTCGAGACGGTGTCATCAATGGACCTACAACATCCGGTCCTGTTAAACGAGCAGTTTCGAGTCATGTTGCAGTACCAACTTGATTTGAATCGCTGCAACTCGCCTAGCTAGTAATAGCACTTGGGTGCTTGGCTACGAGGATGCGGTAACAAGCACTTCAAATACAGTATACCGTAGAGCACTCACCTACATCCTGATACCGGTCAAGGCTCCGCTAGCATTCGGGTTTCTAGCCGGCCTGGTATGCCCGTACCGACCAAGGATAACCAAGGACAATTGCACCATTGACTGGATCCAGCAGGCGTTGCGCAACACGTTTTCCAGCATGGTGGAAGGTTGTTGCTTGCGTGCTCCATACTGTGCCGATCGTAATAGTTTTCCTGAGGTCGCGGTGCTTCCTCGAATGACAGCTAAGCTTTCAAGCTGGCTGGTCAGTAGACCTGTCGATATCGCCATGATTACCGCATGCAGGAACTTTTGACACCGTGGTCGAGTCTGCCTTCGTGCGAGCGCGGAGGGATTACACGCCCCACCATATCCTTACCCAGGACCCACGAGTTTGCCGTTTGGCCCCTGGGGCTTGGCTGTTGCAGCCGTAGTACGTGGCAAGAGCCAGGCCGTATCGAAGGAGGGCCCGCTCGCTTGCACGGTCCGGTTGGCCATGGACGTTCAGAACCGTCACTGAGCTGGGATGGGTTGCTGAGAATCTGGGATGGCTTCCAGCAATTATCATCAACGGGGTGCAGCGGGTATTGGAGCAGACAGTTCACAAAGCCGGGCTTCGGGGCACGCTTCGATGAATCCGCAACGGCACCGGGGCAAGATCGCTCTGCTCCCGGAAATGGTGTACAATGCGGAGCAGATGATGGTACCTACGTTGAAGTACAAAGATGCATTGATACAACCAGCGGCAGGCTTTGCCCCTGTCGCCCGGCCACCTGCCAAGGGTTTCCGAAAGGCTCGTCCCGTCGCTCCAACGGCGTACCAAAGGATCGGATTCGGCGCCAATGGCTCCTGTATCTCAGTCCAAACGTGCCATTGTTCCTTTGACGCCGATGTCAGGAGTTGTGTCGCCACCGATAGACATGTGGTGTGAGGTGATCAACGACAGTTTCCCCTGGAGAAATCGTCTCGCTCGCGCACAGACTTGAGTCGACACGGCATGTAGCGCGCATCCTGCTGCATGAGTCGCTACAGGACTCTGGCGGGCTTGGCCAGCAGGTAAGCGAGTTATAGCGATTGACAACAGGACCCATAAGTTATAACCGCTCCTTTCATCACCCCAGGCCGGCAGCACGACGGCCGTCGCCGACTCGCCGGTCCACCTCGAGGTGGGATCTCTTATCTTGATCTATAGATGTTTCTCTCGGCTCTGAAGGCTGAAGCTGCAGAGGACTTCTTCAAGCTCTCCAATTCGGTATAGTGACATCTCCTGTCGGCCGTTCAGTAGCAGAGATGGTCCTCACCACGCTTCTGGGTGTTTTCGTTGCTCTTGCTGCAGCGAAGATCATATACGAACTTTCAATTTCCTGTCTGAGCAAATTCCCTGGCCCGATTGCTGCGAGATTCACGGACATATGGCGCGCAGTGGCAACAGCAAGAGGAGACATTGACGCCGTTCATCGGGAATGGCACAAGAGGTACGGCCATGCTGTGCGCATCGGGCCAAATACCATTAGTATTAGCAACCCGGACCTCATCAAGCCGATCTACGCCACGAAGACTGCCTGGCGGAAAGTAAGTACAGCCATACCAAGCGACACCAGAGCGGTCCTCGCTGTGCTGACGGGAACCTCTTGATGAATAGTCCGACATGTATCGACCAAACGACGTCCTGATCGGCAAGCAAAGACTCTCGAACATCTTCAACGTCCAAGACAACGCATGGCACGACAAGTATATGAAACCTATCCGTGGGCTCTGGACCATGTCCAAGGTCTTGTCTGTGGAGCCACTGATCGACGACACCCTGAAGATGCTGACGGCCAAGCTTGATCAAAAGTTCGTCGGCGATTCGAAGGTCTGCATGATGGACGACTGGCTAGGCTACTGTAAGTGCATTGCTAGAAGCAGGTGCATTATGGCGCACTGACTGATTCACAGTCGCATGGGACGTTACCGCCAATATCACTTTTGGACGACACTATGGCTTCATCGAGCAGGAGAAGGATGTCAATAATTTGATCGTAGACTCTACGAAGGGCTTGTACTACTTTGCACCTGTAAGCAGATCAGTGGTTGGTCTTGCACTCTTCCATACTTCAGCGCTGACAAGCTGCGATCGCTAGATCTCACAGATGCCGTGGGTAGACCATCTTCTAGACAAGAACCCCTTGATGCGCATTGGCCCCAAGCCAACCCTGACCGGCGTTCTCTACGCTTTCGGCGTTGTCGCCCAATACCAGCAAGAACTCAAGGAGAAGCCTCGAGCATCGGATGCCGGTGTCGAGCACTATCTCGACAAGTACATCGAGCTCAAAGCCGACTACCCGGATATGGTCGACGACAACCAACTCGTCAACTGGCTGATGCTCAACATTCTCGCGGGCGGGGACACAACGTCGGCCACGATGCGCGCATGTGTGTATTACCTCTCGAAGAACCCGGAGAACTATAAAAGACTTACCGATGAGCTGGATGCCGCGAACTTGTCTCTTCCGGCGCAGTGGAAGGATATCAATGGCCTCCCGTACCTGGACGCTGTCATGCGTGAGAGTATCCGTATCAACCCAGGTATCGCAATGGTCTTCGAGCGCGTGGTTCCTCAAGACGGCTTCACGCTGCCCGATGGCCGGTACATCCCTGCTGGGACCAAGATTGGGATCAACCCTGCCGTGACGAATCGCGATACTCAAGTCTTCGGCGCCGACGCAGACACTTTCGACGCCGATCGATGGATGAAGCACGACGGCGAGACGCAAGCAGAATACGAAGCTCGTGTCCAGCGCATGCGTGAAGTCTCCGAGTTCACTTTCGGAGGCGGCAATCGTGTTTGCATGGGCAAGTACCTCGCCAGGCTGGAGCTGTACAAGCTCTTTGCTACGCTGTATTCGCTGTACGACGTCAGTATACCATCAGACCGTACGTACCTTGGGCATATGAGACTGACATCGCTGCGTCTTCAGATCAAGCTCGTGAACCCGGACCACAAGTGGAAGTACCACAATGCTTGGTTTGTGTATCAGTACGACATACCGATGACCATCACACGGCGGGTACGCGGTTGAGGGCGCCCTTATCATCCAATTACTGATGTCAGAAAATGGCCAATTCAGCATCTCGGTATTCCCGGCCGTGAGATCAGCCGCCTCGTTGCCTGCGAGGACCAAGGATAAAGCCTTTACGAAACCATTCCAGGTTCCCAAAGCACTGCCTCTTCTCAAGCTTCTATATAAGTTTGTGTCCGCCTCTCGGAGCCTAGTGTGTCCAAGATCCACGACCAGCAACAATGCGTCTCACCAACGCTTGCAGCTGGTTTCGTTGTTGCCGTTGACAATTGCACCATTGCTTGCGTGATGCTGACCAGGATGTCATTGCCGTGGATAATGGAGAAAATTGCGACAGCGAGTCCCTTGCCATTGCGCAAGTAGGTACCAGTCAAGTCAGTGAAGTCAGGGATATGTTGATGTGCATTGGTATCGCAATATCGGTTGTTGTCATGGTGTTGTTCGAGAAGACGAACGAGCAGAGAGAAAAGTATCCACTCTGTCGGGCCAGGCCAGATGACGCCACGGGCAATCTGCAGGGTCTTATGGATAAGATCTGCCTCGTGGTCGTGTTCCTGGCGCCTGATGTGCGACTTTGCTGTTATAGGCGCTCTGAGGGATATATACCTCATCGCAGCACCAGTAGCTTTCGGGACTCATGCTTTACATGTGTTTTCTCAAGCTTTTTGCCTTTGTGGTGTTTGTCGAGTCTATCGCCGAGTCTCCGAGCGAGCGGGTGAAACAGCGGGCACGAGCGGACGGCCCGGTTGCTATGCGGAGAATGGAGATCTGTTGACCCGTATTGGGACCTTCTACCGAGACCGCAGCGGTCACGCAGTAGGCCATGCGCGACATCATCGCATACATATCCATACGAGCAGCCCCTGATGAACTTTCACACAACATCTCTATGCCATTGTTGCAAAGCCCGCGGTTGCTTCTACCCATCTCATCACACTGCCATTAGAGAGGAGGCGGCTGAGTAAACATACTATACCGAGGAGACACATATTGGAAGACGGAACAGGATGGCGGACGACTACCAGATGTTGGAGGAGCTTGGGAGTATGTGGAAGTATTGTTGGGATGATAGAGTGATGCTGACAAGACTCAGGCGGCTCCTTCGGCATAGTCTACCGCGCGCTCGAGAAGTCCACCGGCGATATCGTAGCCATCAAGCACATTGACCTCGAAGGCAGCGACGACGACATCCGCGAGATCCAGCAAGAGATCAGTCTCCTATCAACATGCTCCAGCGAGTATGTGACCCGATACAAGACATCCTTCATTCGAGGTGTAAAGCTATGGATCGTCATGGAGTTCCTAGGAGGTGGAAGTTGCTTGGACCTACTGAAGCCTGGACCAATTGCAGAAGCACATGTTGCTATCATCATGCGAGAGTTGCTACAGGGGCTGGAGTATCTGCATAGTACCGGCAAGATACACCGGGATATCAAGGCGGCCAACATACTGCTATCGGAGAGCGGACAGGTCAAGATTGCCGACTTTGGTGTGGCAGCGCAGTTGACGAACATTAAGTCGCAGCGGTTGACCTTTGTTGGAACGCCCTTCTGGATGGCGCCGGAAGTGATACAGGAGGCAGGATATGACTTCCACGCCGACATCTGGTCGTTGGGCATAACAGCTATGGAAATGGCATTGGGTGAGCCTCCAAGGAGCGATGTACATCCGATGAAAGTGCTCTTCCTCATACCGAAAGAAAAGCCGCCGCGGTTGGAGGGCAGCAAGTGGAGCAAAGAGTTCAAGGAGTTCGTTGCACTGTGCCTGAACAAGGACCCGGACAGGAGACCTTCAGCACGGGCATTGCTCAAGCATGCCTTCATCCGTCGAGCTGGCAGGACGGAAGCATTGAAAGAGCTGGTACAGAAGGCGAAGCAGTTCGAGCAGAACGGCGGCAGACAAGACAGGGATATGCGATACTACGAGGAGACATTGAGGGAGATGAGCAATGAAGATGAGGGCGACGAGTGGATTTTCGACACCATTAAGCCGACTGCAACTATGCGCATGGCGCCGCCAGCGCCGAAGCATACGGTCAAGAGACGGAAGCTGGAGCGCATACCCTCTGGCGATGGTTCGGACTCGATGGAGCATGCTACAGCAGCAATGGAGGGCATGAGTCTGGATGCTGCGCCGCTGGGAGACATCACCAACTCGTCAACGAACAGCACGCCCGAGAAGGACCTCTCCACGATTCGCACGCCAAAGCCAAGGCTGAGCAGCCAACGCAAGGTCTCCGCAATCACGGCGCGCAAGGTCTCCGTCTCGTCACCCACAGCCCGTCGTGTGAGCCGCAAAGTTTCAGGCAACACACCAACAGCACGGAAGATAAGCTCGCAGCAGCCTAAGCAGCCGCTAGGCCTAGACATGTCCTTTGGGAACGGCACCTCCACAGTACGACAGTTCAAGCGCGTCTCTTCCGGGCAGCCTTCATCATCGCCACCGCAGCAGCGGCAGCAGGTCCTATCGCCGCAAGACAGCGTTTTCGACAGTGACGCAGAAAACAAGCCTCCGCCGCCTCCAGCAGCCCGACTACCATCCCAGCCAGCAGTGCCAGCGACGAAAGAAGCAGTCCTGGGACGCAGATGCTTCGCTAAGTGCGTCGATCCGGCGTTCCAGGAGTCTTACGCCGCAACAGGCGACTACGTGAAGCGAGAGGCCCTCGCCAAAGTTGCAGAAGCCTGGTCTCTGCTCGACGAGCTAGATCCGGAAGGCGAGCTGATACTGCTGAAAGTCATCATGGACCGGGTACAAGCCGACCCCAAACTCGCCAGCGTCCTGCTACCGCAAAGGGTAGCCAACGCCCAGCTGGCCTCTTTACGCATGAACTCACCCTCCAAGCAGAAGAAGACATCCATGATCTCCGCAGCGGATCTCGGAAGCAGGGACGTGACACCCCAGGCCTCTCCCTCCAAGGCACGCAAGCACAGCGAGCTCTCATCTTCACCTACCAAACCGAGCGGTAGCCCAGGCAAATTGGTCCTGAACCCGCAGAACCCTCACCTGAGGAAGATGCGGTCGAACCAGCATCTCCACGACCAGAAGCTAGAGAGGGAGAGAGAGAAAGCTGCGTTGGAGGAAAAGATGCCGGGTGCGAAGCCGGAGCCGGGAATGGAGCATGTGAGTATGCTTAGTGACGTGCTTTATGGGCGGTGGACGGAGGGGTTGAGGGGGAGGTGGCCTATGGCTTAGTAGGCCTGCATCATGGGAACGCGAGAGCATGGGATGGACTCCCGGAGATGGATGTGCTTCTGAGCGTGTAAGGTTTGTGCATGGCGATGGCGTTTGGGTTGTTTGGTTCGATCGAGCTTCACTTCATGTAATGTAGCTTCGAGCATGGCGGCAGAGCTGCAACTTTATTGAGCAAGGCGTTTGGGTCACGAGAAAGCGGAGAAGGCCGCCAATGTGAAATAAATGATCAAATAGCAATAGCTTTATGGCCAAGTATCGATACTCTACTCTGAAGTTTGACACCCGCACAGTGACGCCTGACGATTTTGACCGCGCTGTTACATAGGGTAGCAGGAACACCCCGGTGCCGATGTGAGGAAGAAAGCAGCGCACCGGAGAAAGACGACCGATAGAAGGAACGATTTGCAGGGTACTTGTTGTTTTCTGAGCTGGCGCAGGCAGGCGATGGAGTCCAAAGTCAGGTGGTGGACAACGCATGCAGCTTGCGAAACTATCTGTAGCAAGCCATTAGCTGCTGCTTCCAAGAGGCATGTACGCGATGAGGCATAGGTGAGTATGTGCAATGTCAGACTTTGCCTGTTTTACTCAGGCCCAACCAGCAGCTCGCCGCAAGCAGCGAGTGTAGGAGCGGTTAGGCATTGTTTTACCAGAAAGCTCTAAATAGAGTATCATCATCACGGGAAGGTGAAGAGGCAATGGGGTGGGTGTGGACTTACTATGCAGGCAGTGAATAGAGACACAACAGCCTCCTCTCAGGGAGGCTGATTGGGTGGTGAGCCAGCTTGCCTTCATCGTCGGAAGGGCTGAGAAGCACTGGCCTTCTCGTCTTCCTGGCAAGCAACGGAATGTAGTGTTCGTGGGTACAAACCTGGTCCCGGAGGCGAGGCGCTGAAACCCGTTCATACCGAATGGTCTATATTGCTAGCAATTCGAATAATAGCCTGGCTTTCCACAGCGTCGGGCCAGCACGTCGAATGCCGACCTGTCTTCACGCGGTGGACCTGACCTCGTCATGCAAGCCGTGCATCCAGGATTGTATACTCGTTCCGGTCAGGCGACAGTTGTCATTGAGAAAGGCCCGTAAAAGGCGCAGCTCCTAATTGAGCAGTGTTCCTAAGCAGCCCTATAGCGTACTTCGCTGGTGATACTCAGTTAGAAGAAGTGAGGTAGGGGGCCAGAGGACGAATGGAGGTATCTATTCTCATATGATCTGCGCCAGTCATATCTTCAGGGCGCGTTATGGCTCTGAACTTCCTATGCAGACCGCAAAGCAAGCAACGCGAAGTCGAAGTGAGTCGGCCTGATCACCAACCTTCTTCGCTCGAGTATGTTGATCGCTGATCTGTGATCTTCGAAGTTGCCGCAATTCAGAAGCACTCGAGGTTTCCCCTTCCCTCTGCTAGTACTCTAACAGAAAACTCTGCTACATCACTGGCTTGCACCGCAGTTGTTGCATAGCTGCATGAGCTGCCGGTCTCCTCGTAGCAGGTAACCACTAGCTGTACAGCCAGCTGAGAAGCCATCTCGGTCTAATGGGAAAGGGAGATATGTGTCGCGTATGTCCCATCTATCAGGTCATCACCAGATCATGGGTGCCGTCCCGTGAAGGACTACCCTCGTAGCGATGGTTTTAGAAGTGGTGTATGCTCTCGACCACATTCGGAATCGGCAATACTCATGGTAGAGCTGTCCAAAGGACGAGGTTGACGATGATTTGAGTATAGTGGTCTGGATTGTAAAGAAGAAGAGGTGCAGTCGTCTCGAAATTTTTACGTGATGGCGGAGGTGGTCTGTGCAGCGTGCCTGCATATTGAGGGCCTCCGAGCTTTTGGAGAAGAGCTGGCGCCGCATGAAACTCTGCTACAACACGAAAACGAACCTGCCTCTTCGGCCATTGCACCTTCTCGACGACTCAAGAGCGATTTGAATACCCCAATCTGACCTTTCGACTGATCTGGAACCCTTGCGACTGCTGAGAACAACATTGAACTTGCGCCTTGATCTTGAACTCTGCACCTCCGCCTTTGTCCGCCCACCTTCCCATACGCAGCGGTGGACCTCTAGTAGACTGAAGAGCGCTCTCGATACCCCATTTCGACCTCACAAATGGAGAAGAAGGACGAGAACAGCCCGTCAAACCTGTGGACTCGTCGATCAAAGTATGTCATCATCTCCATACCAGCAGCCCATATACTAACCACTCACGCGACCTCCAGCAGCAGTAAACTAAGCCTCTCAGTCAACAAGAACAACCACACCGACAACGAACACTCGACACCTTCTGCTAAACGGTATAACAGCCTCAGCGGACACGGTAAGAACGGTTCGTCAACACTGTCCTCCGCTACCGTAGCATCCCCCACCGGAGCAGGAGGAGCCTTTGGCCTCGGCAGCGGAGCCTTCGCGAGTTTCGGCAGTGGTGGTAAGACCCCCAAGACGCCAGGGTCCGCCTTCGACTTCGCAAAGAGCACTGCGGGCGCGGAGAAGAAAGCAGACAGCGCATTCGAGAAGGAGGACAACGCACAGAGAAGACCGCCGGCACGGAAGAGCTTGTCGAGTATACGGCCCACGACAGCTACTACTGGCACAGACTCGGCGCCGGGATCAGCGAAAGATGCTAGTCAGGCTTGGCCGTTGAAGAATAGCTGGATAATACACTACAGGCCGCCTACGGGGAAGAATAGCGATTATGAGAAGTCGATACAGCCGATTTGTCGGGTGAGCACGGCGCAGGAGTTTTGGAAGGCGTATGCGCATTTGAAGCATCCGAGTGCGTTACCCACGGTTTCGGATTATCATGTTTTCAAGGAGGGGATCAGGCCGGTATGGGAGGATGAGGAGAACAAGAAGGGCGGGAAGTGGACTATGAGGTTAAAGAAGGGTGTAGCGGACAGGTATTGGGAGGATCTCCTACTGGCGATCATGGGAGATCAGTTCGCAGAGGCCGCCGAGGAGGTCTGTGGTGCTGTTGTGTCTGTCCGGGTGAATGAGGATGTGTTCTCGATATGGACCAAGAACAGCGGCGGTGGCCGCAATCTTAAGATTCGCGATACGATTAGGACAGTACTCCAACTGCCGACCGACACCAATTTGGTGTTCAGATCACACGACGACAGCATTGTCCAGCGCGATACGGCCGATAGGACGCGGCAAGAGAAGCTTCACTCCGACAAGCGTCGCAACACGCTCGCGAAGGAGGATGCATAGTCTACCAGCGACCTCCAGCGTTGGCTGTGGGCCGATTGCTCAGACGGAGATGCTTGTCGCGGCGGTATCTGTATCTCAGCAGCACTCAAGCACTTATTGCTACTCATGGCGGCTTTGCGTGCACTTTGCGATGAGCGTTTTGGTTCGGGACATTGTGAGCGCTTTTTGTTTTACAAAGTGTATCAGTAGCATGCACCTTGGCATGGAGTGGAAGCGAGCGTGTAGCGTGTACTCTTGTTGTACTAGCGAGCTTCAATGCCATTCAGCTTACTTCACGGTATACTCTGGCAAGGCTGTAGCAGCAAGTCGCGAAGTCATTCCGTCTCGGTAGCTCCCAGCCCCCAGTGCTTATTTGTCAAAGCGATATGTACCTCAGTGACTGTTGTGCGCCTTAAGTCTCATGAGTGTTCTGAGATAAAGATCAAACGTACCCATGTCGTCGACTCATCAATGCCAATGCCATAAAAGCTCCAAAGCTTCGTCTAGAGTAGTGTGGTCCGTGCATCCCACGTCAATCGGTTCCACGCGATCTGCTGCCTCGATTGCACGAAATCGACACGCTGCCATCACCCACTGACGCCTTCACTAAGTATACAGCGATGTTCCGGAGCTCTATACACGCTCACCGCACCACAAAGATACGGAAGAAGACGCATGAAGCGTCTAGAGAGAGCGGTTAGATGTCGAACATCCTCGACGGCGTGAAGAACATCGTTAACGGCTTTTTCGGCGGTAACGGGCAACGACAAGAGCCGGAGAGCTCTTCGGCGAACACTTCAGTATGTCTGCTTTCAGATTTCACAATCAGAGGTCAGAGGGGCAGTGGAGGGCTTACATGAACCACCAGACTGCGACACAGTCGCACTCGAATCAATCACATGCTGATCGACGGGACGACACGGACGACGACGAGGCTGAGGACGAGGACGAGGTGCAGGAGGCCGGTGTGGCTGTGAAGGGTGCAGCTGGCAAGCGGCCGAGGGAGGTTGAGGTACAGGAGCTGGCTGCAGTGAAGAAGAGGAAGCAAGTCAGCGATCAACCGAACTACCGCACACCAAGCACAGCTAAACCGATTGGCGTCCCGACATATGACGGCCACGCCGAGCAAAGAGCCAACATGGGTGGGCCCAGCTCGTACAACTACCGCAATATGACAAGGACCGGGTTCAAGCCAACGAACACTCTCGGCGCTGCTCCTCATGCCGCTAAGGATGGTAGGGTGGGCACGCCGCGACCAGCGACACAGAGCCGGGAAGCGTCGAAGTCGGACTTCTTCGTCAAAGGAAAGGGCGGACAGCTTGGGCCTATGGGAGGTAAGAGACAACAGTTGCAAACCATATCAAGCAAAGGAAGGAACGTGGAAGGTCAGGCTACACAGTTCGATGCTCGACGAGGAGACGGATTTGTTGCAGGCGGATCCCCTCTCAAGAGACAGAAGACGATGGGTTCTCGGGGCAGGCCTGGCGAGTACCCAAGCAGCGACCATGTCGATCTTACCGGTGATGACGAGAGCCCACAGAGGCGGAACAATAGAGCTTCATCGCCTCCAGACGATGAAGCTCTGGTTTTCGGCAAAGGCATTGGCATTCCGGTCATCCCGGTTACAAGACCGTCACCTGCACCGTCAACTCAATCACAGATTCACCAACGTCCCCGGAAGGAACAGTCCGAACTCATGAAAGCGAGCAGCGTGTTCAAGCCGAGTGCTAACAGGCGGAAACCGAAAGCAAACGGTTATCCCAGCCAGACGCCGTCCGAGACACACTCTGTCATTAGTCTATCGGACAGCAATGCCAATCCACAGGAATTAGCTCGTACGGATTCTGTCGAGATGATCGGTGATTCACAGTCTATGCAGGCGCCACCGCGACCCACGGCAAAGCGAAAGATATCACAAACCGGCGCCACGCGACCGACCATCAAGCTGGGCGAGGGCATTGAAGACTATGTGCGAGACAAAGTCACCAAAGTCACGCCCGGGAGCAGGGCGGACATCACAGGCTCCGGCAATGTCATGAACGAAGGAATGAATCGGAGGCAGAAGGGCGAGCAAGGGCGCAGCGCAAGTGCGGAGCGACTGGCGAAACGGCGGACTTTCGAGGAGGAGAAGGCTGCTCGAGAGCAGATGCGACCGGAGAAAGGAACGTTCGAGGCCTACGCTCAATCGCAACGCGAGCCATCGCCGAAGCTGAGAAACCAGTTTCAGCGTGATACTGGTGCTGCGGAGAAGCCAATCAAGCAGAAAGTAACACATACTATGTTGGAGCGTTCCCAGGCGCTGCCGAGCAGAGTTAGCCCAGTCGATGAAAGCTCGGGAAGCGCCGATGAGCTAGCAGGCGAGAATACCATCTCGAAGAAGGCACACCGCAGCGCTTCTCCCACAAAGAAGGCGAATGTTGGCAAGCGCAGAGGCTCTCCGTCCGATCTCAAGCCAACTGCGTTCAAGCAAGGGCGCAAATCAGATAATCAAGCAGCGCCTTCTACGACCGTCGAAGCAGGCGACTCAGCACCGATCCGAGCATTCTACTCTGCCTCCTGTATCACGACCTCGGGAAAGCGCCGCCTTCAGTACGACGAGCGAGAAAACGATCTCGAGCTCTGGAACGAAAGCCTGCCCGAGGTTGTTGTAGGGAAGAAGAGAAAGGTCAACATCGGTCCCAGTGAGGCTAAGAGGGTGCATTTCAGCCCTGGCTGCCACCGTGTCTATATCACAGGCTCGAAAACAGATGTTAGCCACGGCAAGATATGTATCGCATTTGAAGATTACGAGGGAGTGAAGTGGTTTATGGAGATGGTGCAGCTTGCTACCAATGACAGTTGTATATTCGAGCGTGCCGAGCAGGATCGAATGGGTGCCTTCTTCGGAAAGCAGACGCATGAGATCCAACAGGCGCACAATCAATGGAAGCTGCTTGCGGCGAACAGCGCAGCGTTTGATGAGCGTTATAGGCGAAGAGCAGGTGCCGATGTGGACGACGACGAGCAGGTTAGGTATGAAAGCGATACGCCTAAGCCTCAGAGTCTTCGCCGAGGCATGCAAGGAGAACGACAAGGCGGAAGGTCGGCAGCGCGCGCGACACCCGCCGAATTGAGATCGCCTTTCTTCCCACAAGCCGCCACCAGCACAGTACGAAGGTCCACGCGTAACCCGAACCCTGTCCACGAGAGAGCACGAACACCGTCGCCCGAGCGCTGGACCAAGGTCAACAAGCTGAAACCCTGGGCGCATCCAGTCGTCTACCCACCACAAGGCGCACGCCGCGTCACTGCCGAGTTCAACGACATTGAGCGCCTCGATGAAGGCCAATTTCTGAACGACAACGTCATCAGCTTCGCATTGCGCAAGATCGAGGAGGAGATGGCGCCGGAGCACAAGGATCAGGTGCATTTCTTCAATACGTTCTTCTATACGTCCGTGTCTTCGAAGAACGGCAAGAGGGGACTCAATTATGATGCGGTGAAGAAGTGGACGAAGAACAAGGACATCTTCGCGCTTCCGTATGTGGTGGTCCCGATTAACATTGATTTGCATTGGTTTGTTGCCATCATTGCCAATCTGCACAACTTGGACCGGAAGCCGGCTGGTTTGGAAGATGATGATGAAGAGGTCAAACGCGAGCAGGACGAAGGACCTGATGACGCGGCGACAAGCACCAGGCAATCGAGCGAGGCGCCCCCAGTCGAGACCGCGGCAATGCATAAGCTGTCGATATCTGATGACGACAAGCACACGCCAACAAGCGACATATTCACATTCAACGACGATGGCCAGCCCGAAAATGCCCAGACTGGCGACGATCAAGATGGGCAAGGCAGTCGGCCCAGCACAGCGACCACGAGCAAGAAGGGCAAGAAGAAGTCTGCGCCGCCGCTTAGGAAGTACGACGTTGATAAGCCTTCTATCATCATGCTCGACTCGTTCGGCTCGCCGCATAACAGTGAGAATGCCATGCTGAAAGGCTATCTGTTGAGCGAGGCGGAGGACAAACGCGGCATGAAGATCGAGCGCGAGGAGTTGCAAGGCGTGAATGCCAAGGGCATACCACAGCAGACCAACTTCTGTGACTGCGGAGTCTACCTTGTTGGGTACGTTCAGCAATTTGCGAAGGATCCGAGAGGGTTTGTGGACAAGGTGCTCAGCCGGCAATTGGAGCAGGACAAAGATTTTAAGGACTTTGATCCAAGCGTCAAGAGAGCAGAGATACGCGATCAGCTTTTGACGCTGAGTGAGGAACAAGAGGCGCAAAGGAAGGAAGCGAAGAGGGCTAAGGCTGGCACGCAGTCGGCAGCCAAGCCTGCGGCTAGCAAGCCAACCGAGAGCTTGGCGAAGAAGGACATTGCTCCCTCTCCGTCAGCTGAGCCGCAGACTGCAAAGCAGGCGATGCCCAAGCAGATCGTGCCTGCTCAGTCTCACGTTCCAGTCCAGCAGGTTGCTGAGCCCGCCGACAACGTAGGGAAGACTCCGAGCTTGCATACCTCAGGCGTAGCTGCAAAGCCAGCGACAACGAGGCCGGGGTTGCAGGCAGACGACGGTGATGATGACGAACTCGAAACAGAGCTTGCGCGGCCACTGGCGCCTCCGGCGGACAAGAAGTCGCGGAAGACCGACAGGGCTGCGCAGATAGCTGGCTCCAACATGCTGGCCCAGGAAAAGATGTTCAGCAGCGAAGACGAATCAGAGATGCTTGATGACAATGCTGACAACGCGGACAAGAACGGCCAAAGCGGCAATGAAGCAGCCGACAAGATTGACTCCACAGCAGCTCAGCCAGACGACGATCTGCTCAGTGCTCTGGAGGAGGGGCTTCAAAACAGCGCTGCCGAAGCGAACGTGGTTGCCAGCGCACGAGCGACGACTGAGCCCCATCATCCGCCGCGGGCAAATGGCGATACCGAACAACCACGGCGGAGGGGGAAGAAAAGCAGAAAAAGTACGCCATCAGCTGACGTCGAAGAAGACTCCGAGCGTTTCCCTGAGATCGTTGATTCTCAGGAGGACCAGGTTCAATCGCGCTTCACAAGAAGAGGGACGCCTTACCAGGACTAAATCAGTGCTCGTGTGGCTATCAGTCTACGTAGCTCCCCTGGGTGCATACTTTAGCTTCTGTGTACATACGGACATAGCTTAGCGCGCTCATGTATAGCACTCTATGTGTATAGCGGCTGCATTCTCTTGAGGTGGCCCACCTCACTTCGCCGAACGCCACGCTAAATGTACAGAACCATGCAAACAACAAACCTAGACAGCATTCTTCACCACCTCATCCTTCTGCTGCTCCTCTTTGGGAGCGTTCGATATATGGCCGTTGGCACCCCTGCCCCTAGTCCCATCCTGTTGCGACTCAGCGACAGCTTCGTCAACCTCTGTTCCACAACAACAGATCAGCTTGCGCACACCACAGACATCGCAGCAGTCATCCTGACCGATGATGGAAGGCCTACCAGCATACTCCCCTGCTCCCTCCGCACCAACCCAGAATCTCATCTTCTCCCTTTGAAACTCGGCGAAGTCCCACTCCTGATCCTCAAGGTCGGAAGGGTCCGCGATCCAAACGTAAGTCTCCGCTTCCACTTCCTCGCCTTCCTCGTTACCATCCCCAGACTCAGAGCCGACTTTGGTAAGCAGGCGGACTCTGACTTTGTCACGACGGTACTCTGAGCCTTCGAAGATGTCTAAGCGCCAGATGTCTGCGTCCGTGAGGCCTGTCACGTATGTGCCGCGGACGGTGGAGCCTTCGATGGGTAGGATGGCTGGGTAGTCTGCTTGCCGGACACGGTGGCGACGGTGGTTGTGGAGAATGGCTGGGTATGTTTTGAGCTGGTGATTCTTGTAGATGGCGTTGTCTGGGTCCATAGAGCCGTGGCAAACGCGGTGGAGCACTTGGGGTGCCATCAAAGTGCCGTAGAAGAAGGCGTTCCTGCTGTGGTCGGCCATAGTCGCCAGATAAGCCTGTGGTCAGTAGCTGGATGTGGAGGAGAGACTGTGATCAGATTACCGCTTATATTTACTCGCTCGGAAAACGACACAGAGAACGCATGATTCAGTGTCGTTGATGTGCCTTGTTCTGCCTGAGACATATTGATGCCTTATCTGCGACAGTGCGCCACCATCCTCAGCCTCATGCATCGGCCCGAGACCCACGGGCGCCGTTAATCAGATCCGCACGGGCACGAAGACAACCTCACAGACTGCATCTCCTGAATCTCAAGCGTGTGCGCAAAGATACATACAAGACCGCTTCGACCACCGCAGACCTCGCTCGCTCTACCTCGTTACTTCAGTCGCTACAGAAGATGGTGCGGCCTTGAATTCAGATCGCCGACCCCTTTCATTCCTTGCCGCCAGCTCCCGCGCTGGAAGGTCTCGACTTTCTCAGACATGTGAGTTCACTTGTCTCCTCTCAGGACAACATGCCTTTGTTAGGCAACAAACTCCATGCCGAGGCGCCACCAGTGTCAACACAGTCTATCTCTCCATGGAGATGGCAGCGGATGAGCGGCTTCGTCCAGTCGCATGCAGAGCAGCTGTCTCGTGCCAACATCAACGAGCAAGAAAGCTACAACGATCCCGTATGGAAGGCACGCTAACATGTGAACAGCACCATGTCTCTAGTCAAATGGACGGTCACGCACATAGCGCCGGTCTTTATCGTGACATCTCCCGTCACTTCATACGCGGACCAGATATGGAGTATCCACAAGAACCGGTCTTCCGCAGGCTTCTCGCTTGACATACCGTTGATCATGCTTGTCTCTTCGATACTCAAGTCAGTCAACCGGATGCCTACGGATTTGTGTAGATTGACTGATTACCTCTCAGACTCTTCTACTGGTTTGGCGCCCACTACGACTTTCCGCTTCTCATCCAAGCAAGCGTCATGATTGTCGTCCAGATCGTGATGCTTCACGTCGCTCTACAGAACCGGCCGCCTGTTGGAGCCCAGCATAGCTTGAACCAGCCCTTCGCCGGAGTCAAGGAGGCAGAGGTCCACATCAACAGGCCCTACAATTTTTGGCAATGGCAAAGTCGGAAGCCGTACTGGCAGTTCTTGGCGTACTACACAGTGGTCTTGGCGGTGCTGCAGTATCTGGTCGGCATGGACCCGACGTACATCACCCTACAGGGCTACTTCGCGCTGGGCGTGGAGGCTGTACTGCCCATACCTCAGATTCTGAAGAATCACCAGAGCAGGTCATGCAAAGGCTTCCGGCTGAGCGTGCTGGTTAATTGGCTTATTGGCGATGTCTTCAAGATGACCTACTTCTTCCTCTCGGACAGCATACCATGGGCTTTCAAGCTGTGTGGCCTATTCCAGGCCGGTTGCGATTCCTATCTTGGAGTACAATACTGGATGTACGGAGATGGGAGCCATCTCCTTGAGGATGAGTCAAAGGAGGGAAGGTTGGCGTGAAGAGGGGTATCAGAAACATCTGAAAAGATCTGCCATCCAGCCAAGGGGACATATGTCAGCTCTTAGCTCGCTGTCAACCAAAGATAGCATCCACTCGATCCATGGTACTAGCCCCAGGTGGGAAAATCATGGGCCACCTTGATGGATTGCTCAACAGTGCTCTTCGGACGTTGGCGGAAGAAAAGAACTCGCGTCAATATATTCGTAAGCTCTTTTGCCTGGCCGAGCAATGTAGCAGCAAGAAACGTAGGAGAAAGCGTTGAAGAAACACACAGGGCGGTATGCAGAAACGTTGGCGCAGCTTCAAGAGCTCGGCCAGCATCGACAGCTGCTCGCGCGTCGTGCAAGTGTTTGGACCCGTCTTGCCTAGGTAGCCATCATACGTACGAGGCAACGCATCCCCAATCCATCCCTCATCGAGAAGGTTTGCCGAAAACAGTGCTCCCATATCTGCTGAAAAAGGACGTATCCATGGTACTATCGCAAACGTGTATTCAACATCTGCAAGCAGAGCAGTATTTTTCAGTCTACCTGCCAGTATCAGTGCCAAGGCTTGGGACGCAGCTCATAGTGTGCATCTGACAGTCACGCGCGATAGCCGAGGGACCTCCGCCAGAGCCACGCTTCAGATCTGCTTGTGATCAGTGATTCTCTGGTATGGAAGAGGAGCGCGTGATCGCAGCTCCTTTAATCGTGCTCATGATACCACTGTGGTGGTTCGATCGTGGGGTGTTAGGTTTCACCACAACCGCCTGCGATCCTGGAGTGGCCCAGCCTAGCGGTACCTCCGTAGGTAATGGGATGCGAACCATGACCCCTTGAGGCTTCATACTGCAGACCCTATCAACCCGGACTGGATTAGGTAGCACCGGTGGGGGCTCCGAGAGAGTGGCAGTACCGCGCAGTGTGAAGAGCTCGCCACTGAATGACTTATAAGACCGCCATGTCGCAGTCCTCTCGACGAAGTCCATTTGTAGTACAGCCAGACACTCTTTCTTACTCAGGCTCTGACCATCACCAAGCGCGGTAAGTAGGGTTGCTTACCCAATGTTTGTTCATGGCCGCACAGCGCTGACAGTCATCACAGGAGGCGGTCAGATACATACGGCTATTCTGGAACGCTAGGTCCAGTCTTCTACCGAGCAAGGCGACCGTGACTGGCTGGCCATTGGGCCGGCTATGTCACAATGGAATACCAATTGGGTGCAACAGCCGACTCCGTTCGGCTGGCATTTCAACAATACCGGTGGTGAGTCCTGCAATCTTTCCTTCCTATTCAGACGCGGCGTTTTGCATTCGGTGGTGGCTGGGGCGATCTGATAATGCTGTTGACGATCTCTCATCAAGACAAGACTGTTTGGTCGCACTGTTCAACACGGTGAGAGCGGGGAGCGCTGACTGTCTGGCAATGTCAGGCGCCTCGCGGAACGTATGAGCCGACAATCTGCTCTGCTACTTCGAAGCACCTCCCAGTCTTGATGCTGCAGGAGTACGACAACTCCTCTGGGATTCGGCGTCCTAGAGCGGCGACCAGACTGCCATGATCGAACACCATCGAACCAGATCTTGTCAGCCTCCCATAGATATCGGCGCGACCAAGGACGGGATGAAGGAGATGGTTGAGTGCAGGGGATACATGGTATGTTCTTGGGATCGTTGCAGGAGGTGAAGAAGGCATGCCACCTTCGCGTGTGCCTAATGCACGGTCCCTCGCGCCAATCTCGCCGGTCTCGGAGCAGGAGTTATCTGATCATCTTGCATTATCTGATCAAACCAGCACCACCTTATGTAGACTGACAACGACTTCAAGATGGATGCCAAGACGGAGAGGCCGGTTACTGATGAGGATCCAACAGGCCGTCAGAGTTACCCCTTCCCGGTGCCTCAACAGCACATGAACCCACCAGGCTTGTCGGGCAGCAGCTTCTCACTACCTGAAGAAGTGCACCCGCGCTTCACGCGAACCGACAGCGATGAGTCCCCTACTTCAACACAGAACTCCGCGCGTGTGCCTATACCGCCGCAGAGCACACAGTCGCAAGGACCCCAGGCATCGCCGACTGGTCCGATGAGCTCGAGCGTCGTAATCCCACCCCGTCCACGACCTGGCAGGAAGCCTATACCACAAGAAGATGCTGCCGACAGAAGACGTCTCCAGAATCGCATTGCGCAGCGTAACTTCCGCGACAAGAGACAACAGAAGCTGTGGGAGACGCAGCAGGAACTGGAGGCCAAGAAGAATGAGTACCAAGAGCACATCAACGACCTTGAACGCAAGCTGGACGAGCAGAAGAGGGCACATAAGTTGCGGGAGGAAGACATGACACGACGTCTCCGAGAAGCCGAATCACGTGCACAGCGAGCGGAGTCCAAGTTGCAGCAGCAGCAGTACGGTCAGGGTTATGGCAGTCGTATGAGTAATGCCTGGTCTAGTGCTGGGTTGCAATCCACCACTCCGACCCTCGCAATCAACACGAACCAGGCACAGTACGGTATCTACGGCACTTCCAGCCAACCGACGCCACCCGAGGACCACCCTTTCGGCATGGAGAAAGACTTCACCAAGTGGCGTCCAGGCCAGTCCAACACCTTGAGGCCAACCATCAGCAATGAGAGCACGGGTATCGACTTCGGAACCGACTTCAACCTTGCCACCGGTGGCGATTGCGGCTTTTGTAGCCCAGGTAGATTCTGCGCGTGCAAGGCTTCTCAGCAGGCCGCCGAATGCGCGCCAGCACCAGGGACCTGCGCAGAGTGCCAGGCAGACCCACAGCGAGCACAAGCATGCAAGGATCTTGCCAACAACGCGCGACTCGTTACACGGCCGTCCACCTCAGACGGTCCACGCATGTTCGACGCCACTGGCAGCGGTCTTGCTGGCTCGATATCCATGCCACCTCCAGGCAGAAAGTCGTGTTCTTACTTGGTCGACCAGTTCGGCGCTTACGGGCAGCGTACCTCTTCTATCTCCGAACTCTTCGCTGGACAATTGCATGCTTACTCATCTGCCAAAGGCGGCTTTGATGTCCATGAGCAAGAGGCTGCGGAGGTCCTACGGTCGCTCAGTAACAGCCGGCGCGGAACCATGGTCTCGCAACAAGACTCGAATGAGCGATCTTCTTTCGGCGAGATTCCGCAACGATGAAGTGAGGCTCTACTCGATGGGTTTTATGATATGCGCCGCGGTGCTTGAACGCGGTTGCGGCTGGCGGAAAGAACACAGACCAGTACGCCTGTTTGCTTGGCCAGTAGACTCGCTTGGACGAACCTGGCAGCCTCTTGGTGCTTCGTGCGTTCAAGCGTTGCAGCATTTACATTGTGTGCATTTCGAGCGTGCGGCATTCAAAGAGTGTGACAAAGGCATTCGATGGAACAGAGTCTGGGTTCAATGGGACCAAAAGCATGCTTGAAAGGGGGCTTTTTGGGTGGGCTTATGCAGGTGGGGCTCACGCCTGGGAGGATGTGGCCAACATACCGAGGACCGGGACTTAGGAAGGGTGGCTAGTGATCAGATGATCTTGTACGGTAACTGCAAAGCAGAGCGGATAGATCGATAAATAACAAAGCAACACAGCTGACAGAAGGAAACGGAAGTAGGCCAATCCACCCTCAACACATATCCGAGGACAACGGTCGATCTGCAAGTACGGAAGCGGTAGTATGGTAAGATCTCAGCGCCGCACTGACGTCCGGATGCAATGGTTGTATGGCCTCGAGGAGTCGAGCGCAGCTCTTGATCAGCGCGACGTCGCCGTTGCACAACACCTCAGGGCTTGACATGCCGATCCGCTCTTCCTTTACACCGCTGTAGACCCATACAACAACGGCCGCATGCAGCAGCGCTATCTGGGCAATGATCGTGAAGTCGGCCCTCGTCGCTGCCGGTCGACTCATCTCTTCGGCGATGACCGTTCTGATGGAGAGAGCGTGCTGAACGGCGACTCTCGCATACTCACTCTGTGCCCAGAGTCTCGCCTGTCCAACTGTGTCGCTCGGAATCTGTTCGTCTCTTGTGCGGCTCAACGCCAAGCGATGAAACGCCGCTAGGTCTGCCCTAAGCTTCAGGATGGTGACGCTGTACAGTAGCTGACAATTCATGACTACTCTTCGTTCCGTGCGTTCCTCTGTGAAGGTGACCGCGGCTTTCAATGCATGCTTCCATCGGCTTAGCACAGACATGAGTCGCCTCATACCTTCACTGTCTCCAGTGTCCATCTCGGTATCTAGTCGCCGCCGAGCAGCATGAGCTTCTTGCGAGCATCGCCATACGTGGTGCTGTAGGCCATACAGGATGTGCTCCATTTCATCGGGACGGAAGCCGGAGAAGTCTGCCTCTGACTCCAGCGCAGCGCGGACGACAGTTGAGAGATGACGCTGCTCGTTTGCTTGGAAGCAAGAATGATATGCCGACTGCTCTTGAACATCCTCCGACAACCAAATAGCGACAGGAACCGGGAAATGAACCTCCGCCTCTTCATAGGATACTTGCAGGCGCGTGTCGATCAGCAGGCTCAGAAACCCTTCCAGTCTCAGTAGGCCAATGGCGAGTCTGCGACGGCTCTCGGCATGCCTCCAATCTCCACTTGGGCTTCCATTGTGATCAGCCGGAGACGCATCAAGAAAGAGATCGACTGTACGGCTTGTATCCTCGTTGAACAAGTTGAGTCTGCGCGCCAGTGCGGCAAGAGCGCTGCCGACCTCCTGGGCGTTCTTGAAGGCCTCGCGATCTCCGAAGAGTAGCATTGCCGCCTGAAGCATCGCAAGCGCTTGACAGAGCGTATAGAGTGTGTCTTCCTGGAGTTGTTCACGGAAAGTAGCGAGCAGTAGTTCTCGTCGTAGCGCGGCGGCCACCTGAGAGTAGAATAAACTGCCTTCAGCTCCCGTGTACGCCGCGCCGATTGCTGCCATGGCTAGGAATACGTGAGGAGCGGGCACGTCGGCGGAGTCGTCATGCTTCCACACGATGGACCAGTGGACGTCAAAGTGCTCGAAGAACAGATCGACGAAGTGCTGGAGCAAGTGATCACCAGCGCGAAGATGACTCAATTCGAATTCGATCTCGATCCTTCGGGATACCGTTCGCCATGCGTCGTAGTGCCTAGACGAAGAGCTACTCAGCGCACGCTGACTGGTACCATGTCTTGCCAGCTCAGTAGCTAGAGCTTCTTGTGGGCGCCGCACCTCGATGATTTCTTGATCGCAATAGGCTTTGACCGATGGTGATGAAGACTGTCCTATCCCTCGATGCTCTACGCTCGTCTCCGCTTGAGGTGTCTCTAACCACAACGCTTCTTCTGGCACACTATTGACGCAGAACGTTCGGCTCGGCTGCTCATCGCCGAATGTTCGACTTGGCTGCAACCACTGGGTTCTGCTTTCGAAAACCTCATGCGCAACCTCCCCAGTCAATGGCTGTCCTTGGATGGACAGGTTAGATTGCATCGCGTATCCAAGGTTGGTGGTCGTGGCTGGAGTCGGCCAACAGTCCAGCTGATTTGCATTCTGGTCAGCTTGATCTAATGCGCCATGCCAGCTGCCAAGAGACGAGTGCAGGAAGTCGTCCAAATCCATAGTATCGATGGGCCATGGCTCTGCTTGTTCCACAACCGCAGAAACCATATTGGCCGCAAGCGACGGCGTTGCTGCTGCGGGAGCTGCTGTGTGACGCTCGGAATGTCGGCGCATCTCATTCACAGACGAGCCCGTCTGGCTGATAGGAGACCGTGATGCAGATGAATGCTTTCTTGGTCGAATATTCTCTGGCCTGTAATGGCACGTATGGCCTCCATCGATGCAGCGGGAGCACGGCTCTTGGTTGTCGCATCTGGTCTTCAGTCTGCTGCAGCGGACACACGCCCGTTGACCTCGTCGACGCTTGCTGCCCGAGCTAGCGGTGGAGTGGATTTGTTTATGTCGGTCCAGAAGGTCTTTGCGCTTGAAAGCTGCCTCGCATGAGGTGCACTGGTATGGTATGGCATCTGAATGATTCTTGCGGTGTCTATTGAGAGTCTCGGGAGCCCTGTAGGCCCGGCCACACTCAGGACAGATATGCCGGGGGCCATCGTTATCGGTCGAGTGCGAAGGCGTGGAACTCGAAGAGGTTGCCGCCATGGTATGCGAGGGCGGGTCTTGATGCGAGAGCCAGTCTTGTGAGGCGGTACGAATCAACTTTCACCATTGCAAAGCTTGAGGGCGGGAATTGGAGTACAGTATGTATGCTGGCATGGAGAGCTTGAGGTCCGGTCTGTCACATTCGATCGAATGGTACTACCGCTTAGCCCATATGCATTTATCGGTCGCGTACCTTGAGCGCTTCACCGGTAAAGACCAGCCGCATGAGATATTGGGCACGCATCGAGCCTACTACATAATGCCGATCGCCGCAGCTCGATTGACAGCGAAAGGCCGGCAGCAAGCCCAGCAGGCGAGCGTCTAGGATACCAACAGCATCGAAGGCCGAGGGCAGCCAACGACCGGCA
Organism: Neocatenulostroma microsporum; assembly: GCA_022814695.1. NCBI lineage: Eukaryota > Fungi > Ascomycota > Dothideomycetes > Mycosphaerellales > Teratosphaeriaceae > Neocatenulostroma > Neocatenulostroma microsporum. Next base: position 24,150 of record JAKLLW010000156.1, read on the forward strand.
TCGAACTAATTACGAAACAGCACTTGCCGACATCCTTGACGTCTATGCCGTAACGGACGACCGTCTGGTAGTATTGCGGACGATAGAGGTGCGGTGCCGGTGGTCCCGGTGGTAGGAGACGAGGAGATGGTGAGAGTGTGACGTGAAAGGCTGTGCCGAGCTCGGCACCGACGCTTTCGATCGAATCCTTCAGGAACATTGCACTCACTCCTTGCTTCTTAACATACTGGGCACTTTTCAGTGACGATTGAGCAGACCTTGGGGTTGGGAGTGGAGGATCTGGGGAGAGCATGCGTACTCGTTCTCATCCTGCCACCGGTGGTGCCGTCCGGAAAAGATCGAGTCCCAGCACCTAAAGGGACGAACATACGATACGCCCACGCAATATCTTGCACCACGCAAGGAAAACATGGTAGAAGGCGAGATTGGAGGACCCATGGATACAATTGCATAGGATCTCTAGCATGAAATGTCGCATGGAATGCTGCGGCCAGAGGTTTGCGGATTTTGCATGCATAAAACCAAAGCACAATCCTATTTGTACCGTCTCGCACTACCCTTTGTACATGATCATCATCATCGAACACAATAGGCCGGTAGTATTCGCCGAAAATAGATGAAGTATGTACTCGGGACAGCGTAGTACTGCTCTTCCCTGCAAGATGTGGCCAACACCTGTGGGCCCCGATATAGCAGGCCTTTGGGCATCGGTTGCAGCGTAAAATAGCTTGCCCAGCGAACATGATTGAGGACGGTCGAAGGTTTGAAGCGCAAAGTCGCTGGTTGATGCTCGCTTCTTCCGTCAGTAATAGGGCTCATGGCATGCAAAAACATCTGAACCTAATACTTGCCTCTCCGAATCTGAGCTACTATCTATATACCAAGTCCATGGGCCAACCACCCGGGATAGCAAGAAAAATGTCTCGAGGCTACTGAGGACGACATGCGCGGATAAAGTTTCAGTCCTCAGCTCCAAATGTTTCGGTACTGAGGACACTCGACTTCTCCGTTCTACGGCTCACACTCGAAACAGAAGAGGGCCGACTTCTTATATACGATACGTTCATGCCTTTGCTCGGACTAGCTATCTACATAAAGCCACCAAATCAGCGCAGTTCAACTCGACACGCAGCCAAAGATGACACTCATCGACATGCCCATGGAGCTCCTGCTGCTCATAGCACAGCACACCGAGACATCTGACCTACTGTCTTCGCGGAAAGCAGGTCGAACTCTAGCAATAGCTACGAACGACAGGTTTCTGGACGCCTTCTACACTCGTAGACGACACGAGTGTAGCTTGCGTGGCTTGCAGACTCTTGCAGCAATCACCTCCTTTCCTCATCTTCTTCTCGGACTACGAACGATCGAGCTCCGCTTTGAACGTCCAACGCAGACACAAGGAGCTTCCGCATGGACAGGCGCGCTTTCAGCTTTCGGATCGGCGGTGCTGAGCTCTTTCTCGCCAGACACAGCAGTCTCCCTTCTTTCGAAGATTCTCCGCAACCTAAGGGCGGCAAAGAGGTCTCCATCGTTCATCCTGCAAGCAAGAGAGTGCGCTCCGGACATGGCGTCTGCGTATAATGGATGGGACCTCCCATGGTTTGCGATGGTGGGCAAGAGCCAGGGCTTCCGCAGTGAAGGCTGTAACGGGATCGTCAACGACCTACTTACTGCCGCTGCATGTACGCGCTTCCGAATCAGTCAGCTCCATGTTTGTACGAGGTCCGATCGAGGGGTTGGCCCTTCGGCGTACGCCCTTAGCCTTGACCTCCAATTTCGCCTTGCGTCAAGTTGGCAGAATCTCAGGAAGCTGTCCCTGACATTCAACCACTCCGATGGCAACTGGTGGACTAACGACGAAGGTGCCAACTTCGCCAGCCTTATGCGGGCGACTACCGATGTGCGTAACCTATTTTTGGGATTCTACGAGGTGCCTCCGAATCCGCAAAGATACAGCAACAACATTTTGCAGTTCATCAACGCCGCTTCACCAGCCAAACAACTCCAGGATGTTACGCTGTTCGGATTCGGCGTTCATATGCAGGACATGCTCGACCTCCTAATGAATAATAGGCATTTCCTACGCCGCTTGGCACTACATGACATCAGCTTGTTCGGGACTGAGGACTGGCAACCCATCTTCGGGTTCATGAAGGAGGGACTTGGCCTTGAGAGACTCGTTCTGGAGGATTTGAACGTCATCGGCCCCGGTGTCGCTAGGTTTGAAGGCGAGGATGCTGTGAAGAAGGGGCTCGACGTACTCATCGGCTCGGTATCACAGTAGCACGGACAAACTGTTTAGCTCGTAGTTGAACGCAAAGGCCTCGTGAGTCTTATAGCATTAGGAGGAGACGGATGACATCGTGAATACGGCACCTTTACTGGCAGCGTTTGGTTGACTCGCACGTCATTCTTGAACCGTACTTGCAGAGGAATCATTGAGCAGCATTTCGTGATCCATCAAGTCCCAGCACGTAACATCTTCGTGAGCTTGCCGCCCGTGGGTTGCGTAGAAGCTTCGGAAGAATACTACTGTGTGTTCGTTTGCTACGGTCGGCCAAACCAAAGCTTCGTCATTGTGTCGCGCAGTCTCATGACCACTCCGGAGCTGATTTTCGCTGAAGACTTCGGCATGAAGCTTACAAAAGAGGGTAAAGAGCTCGATGGATGGGTGATCTGGTTTGACACGTTCCGCTCTACATCTACCAAACAGACAATCCCAGAGAAAGCATGAGCCGAAACATGGAAAGGACCGAGTGCGGACGGCAATGCATTCACGACAGGCGCAGGTGGAAAACATACACACTGGGATTCAGAGGTCATGCTCGTTGATAGGAGCAAGAGCGAGGCGAAAACGCTTACGGGCTGTCCGACGATGACCATGGCGCTGAACGTGTCATCTTGCACCCCTCTGCCTACATCGCTCCGTCGCTCCGCTCAACCTTCTTCTCCTTCTCTTCTAGCCATCTCTCCACAAACTCCGGCACACGCCGAAGCTCCCCTTTCCCCACCACAGGCAAATCTACCTCCCGCCTAACGGCGACAAGGGTCTTCTCCATCAGCCACCCTGCTTCGCTTTCCGCGTTTAATAGGGGACTGGATAGATCCAACCAGCTCCGCAAGATAATTCTATCATCTGCTGTGTCGGACCGTGTCCGGGCGTGGCCTAGCACCTCTAGATACAGGCTCCATTCGTCGTATGTAAACATTTTCTCCGCAGGGCTTTTTTGAGCGGTCATGAGGCGCTGGATTTGTGCGAACAGTAAGAGCCGATAGAGACGATGTTGCTGCAATTCCTGCCCCTCGTGGGTCGTTCGGGCGTATTCTCGGTACTGTTTCGTCCTTGCCGGCGTCAACAAGCGTTCCGGGATGCTCTGTCGACTTGACTCTTTCTGGCCTTGCGAGCCCTTCCCCTCTGCTTCACTGCTGACGGTCGCCTCCTCGACATCTTCAGGGAAGGTGGTTTTTCCTTTGAGCATGTATCGTAATTCTCGTAATTTGTTCAACATAAACTGCCCGTCAAACATGCCTTCCTTTGGAAGAATAGTGACATCCGCCGCAAAGTTGATTATGTCTTTAACGAGCTTGATGATCGTGTCGCTCATCTACATATGTATGTCAGTATAGTTACGCTCGAGATTTGGTTGCGGGACGGATACTGGCACGAACATTACTGATGAGAATGACCAATGTCGGGACAGCCATGAGTGTGAAAAAGACGAAGAATGCCTTTCCGGAATTGCCTGTGGGCTGAAAGTCGCCCCAACCCACCAGTAGCATGATGCCGTACGTAAAGTACACCGCTTCAAAATAGGTCCAATTCTGCGCAGACTCGCACGCCTGGAAGGCTGCCGCTCCGCCGAACCAGAGTGTGCAAACGATGGCCAGGGACGAAGCTAATGATATCCAGGCGCTTAGACGTCGTGCTCGCCGGCGGATGCGTCGTGCGGCTTCGAACTCCTTCCTGTCATACTTTGTCCATTCTTCGCTTTTGGATCGGAGCGGAGGTTGCTTCTGGGTTCTACGAGACAGGATTTGTCGGCGTTGTAGCTTCAGTATACGGCCTCGCAGCTTGTCTCTGGTCGAGTCTAGCACGATGGAATGTATGGAGCCGACGACTAGACCGAGCGTGATCAAGGCCCCCACTGCATAGACAATGAAAAGTGATCTCGAGGCATAGGTGGATGGGATCCACGGACCGAGTCCAACAGTGAGAACGGCGTTGTTAGCAAAGAAGACCGAGTCCAAATATTGCCAGCCCTCCATGGCGCCAAATATCGCAGCTCCCACAAGTAGATAGGCCATGAACATGATTGTCTGCAGAATCAATGTCCTTTCCGAGCTGGCGAGGGTAAATTCCTTAGGCGTCTTTCCTAATAACGTCCCGAGAAAGGTTACGGCCATGAGAAAGGACAAGATGAAGAGAATGGTGCTGGCGAAGATGGCATAGTAGTATGCCTGCGCGCGATCATACTCTGGTGGATGATCTGCGAGGAACTCGCTGCGCGACGTAATTCCGATGCATATCATGAGCAAAACCGCTGACACGAAGGACGCGGTAATTGTCAGCGGTTGCGCAATGGTGAAGCGTAGGCGACGTGTCATGTTCAACAATAGCGACAGCGTCGATATTATTGAGAGTGCGAGCGAGACTGAATTGACAGTGAGAAGCCTGTCTTTCATCAGCGGCGGGTCCATCATTCCGAATAGCGCGAGAGAGTATATCACCATGTCGGATCTGGCACGAATATCTCTTCAGGAAGCGCCAAAAAGTCACCTGGGTCAGGAAGGATGAGATTGACTCTCCAGGATGAAGCCAGGGCACATATGCTGAAGGAGGATGCCACTGGTCCGAAGGTGGCCGCTATAAGGGGGAATAAAGTTGAGGCGAGCCACCAGAAGCCCTCGGTGTCCTCATATTGATCTTGCTCGTCCGGGGGGTCATCGTCTGTGGAATTCGTAGACATGAAGTCGGACGTGTCATGGCGACCTAAGTCGGACGCATCAAGCTACCTCCCAAGTTTGGGACATTAAGGTTGCGGCGAGGCCGCGGATGTTGACTAGTAAGGTTTACGAGAAACATCGTGATTGCTTCTCCCGTCGCGCTTTCACTAGGTGAGTTGATTGACGCAAATGTCGCCAGCGACATGTAGATATTGAACGCTGATGATACCGAGATAAAGGGAGAAACTCTTCTAACAGACGCGCTTTCTTGCGTCTGCTACGGCTGGCCAAATACTCCATGTCACCTGTTCCCGTGACTACGGGCCAATTTAGAGCTCCCTTTCGGGTCCGGAACCTTCTCAGAGGTTACACGACAGACGCGTTGACCGCCTTTCGAAATCTCCGTGCTCTTTCTTCCGTCCCGTTGATGATCTCCTTTCCTCTTACTACCTCTCTTTCCTTCGATTACCCCAAGCGACATCATGCCTAAACGAAAGCGCAGCGAGGCAGGCTTGAGAGTGCAAGGCCCGTTGCCTGGGCCTTGCCATCTACTCAACCTACCTATCGAACTTGTGGAACATATCGTCGACTACCTGCGGCCGGACCATCTGCAGTCGAATCTTCTGCTACCACTTCGACAGGTCTGCAAGTTGTTCGAAGCCATGGTTACTCGAGAGATAGGAAGCATCTACTTCGATGACCGCTCGTACATCCTGTCTGACAGGGACAGCATGGAGGCACTTGAGCAACTTACAAGACGAAAGGCTCTCGCGAAGAACATGTATGAGCTGCGATTCAGTAACGGAGGAATATACGCAGACCTCAGCAAGTATTCGGACAGCCGTGAGCGCCGAGCCATGCGGCGCAGAGTCCGGCCAGTCTACGAGGAGCTCCGCGTCCGCGAGGCAGAATATCGCAAAGGTGCAGATATCGAATGCTAGGAAAGCATCTTCCGGAACCTTATGGCGGCTGGACAGACGCCGGACATCAAGTGTTCCGACATCGAGATACCGTGTGGTAAAGACATGGAGCTTGAAATTGAGCGCTATCCGGTTGGCTATAAACGTCTCAAGCAGCAGCTCGAAACCGAACACTGTATTGGCGAGACATTGAAAGTTCACTCTTATGCTGTGATCAACGAAGCTTTGATGGGCACTGGATATCCCGTCACAAGTCTCGAGCTTGGTGGCGGAGGGGCTGCTGTCCCGCTCCGCCATTTTGGTCTGGCTGACGACGCATTGCCTGGAGCATATCAGCATCTGACCTCTTTACACATCGGTCTTGATGTCGATACAGGCTATACCGACGACGAGGAGGGCGATGCGAAGCGGGCGCAGGACACCAAAGGCTTCCTGGAGGTTCTTCGACGTGCACAGGGACTTGAAGTTCTGAAAATCAGTGCCTCAAGTTACCGTCACTTTAACGGGTCACACAGCGGTCTCTTCGCAGCGATCGCTGCCGCCCGAGCGAAGCGTCTGATACTTGGAGACCTTCGCATTCTCAACCTAGACTCCCATACCGTAGAGCTTCCCATACTCCTCAACTTCCTCGGCTCATTCGACTATAACCGACTTCAAGTAGTGAAGCTCTGGCGCATCCACGACCGCGATACGGTCTGTAGGGACCTCAACGAGCGCATCTATCAGGCCATGAGGATTCCTGATGCTGTGCGTCGCCGCACGTCGCATGGCTACCACGCTGACATCCATCTAAGAGAGCGTCGGGAAGGATTCTTTCCTGTCCTGTTTGACTGCTACAGCGGCGGCGAGTGGATTGAGCGTGGCCCTCAACAGTCGTTGAGGTTGTTGATGGAAGGACTGGGGCCGGAGTGGCCACGGCCATGGCCAGCGGTGGAATTGGACGCTTGATATTGTCATGCTGCGAGACACGGCCGGTATGGGTAATGGGCTGCATGACTTCTCGAATATAGCCGGAAGTAGCTCGATATCGAGCATCAACTTGCGGTATAAGCGGGGACTACTCTTCATGCTTACTTGGCATCAGTAACAATCTGCTCACAACGAATTGGGTTACGTATTTGTACTTCGGGTGTCGAACAAGGTAGTAATTGTACAGCAAAGCTTCGAAAGATCGCGACGTCACGTGTCGCTCGGATTCAGAGAAATTAGCAGCCATGAATGTTACAATTCCTACTAAGCGCATATCAGGTAGGTCCCTTAGTGTCGCTCGGTGCCCGAGGTACGGAGACTCATAGAGTTACGCAGAAGGAGTGATGGGGAGCAAGACCATTCGACGAAAGCATCGTACACCGAGGATCTGGGCTGCCGTCAAGCCTTCACTTTCCGGAGCCAAAAGTCGCCTTCCAAGGATACAAGTTGTGTTGCAGTATCCCAATGAGCTGTTCGGACTCCGGCGGCATGGCGAGGAAAGCATGCACAGCGAGGCAGCGTGGGGGTGAAACCTAGTAGTCAGTTCGCAGACCGAGAAAACGGGCTTCCGGTAGCGTCCGCCTCAGACGACCAAATCAATGGCAGACGATGACAGGTCCATGCGACGTTCGGGATCCGAGTCGCAAGACATCAGAACGATGGTCTCCGCTAATGAATTGCTCGGAGCCCGACAAGATGAGCAGCCATTGGCGCCCACCTTTCGAAAGCCAATCGTCGAACATGACAGCTTGCTTCCAACGGTGTTCGGAACCCGACACAAGCAGTCACAGCAAGATGTGTGAACGATCGGAATGAAGAAGGGCATCCTCAGAACGTCTGACGTACATTCGGCAACCGAGAAATTGAGCATACTAGCTCCCGTCCACCATGAGCCATTCGCCAGCACGAAAAGCAGCCAAGGCAACCTCACCATGGGGTCCAGAATCCGAGATGTCGGGGGAGGAACGTCAACGGAGGAGGCCATCAGAGCGTTAGACGTGCCTCCGGAGACCGAAAATGAGGCCAAAGACTAGCCTCCGTCCTCCACAGACCAGTCATCAGCACAACGGACACCCTCACCATGGTGTTCGGAACCCGAAAGGTCAGTCGAACGACGTGTACGACGAAGGTCACCACTCTGACGTGCTTCGGTGACCGAAGAAATGAGCAGCCGTTAGTTTCCGAGGTCCAAGTGCCACTCGCGGAGCAGGGCAGGCGGCTTCACAGTGGACTTCGGTGTCCGAAACCACAGCATGATGTGTGAACGAAGGAGGGCACCGAGGGCGTGAGAACGGCCGATGTGCTTCGGTCACCGAAAATCGGGCCCAACACTAGCGTCTGCTGATCACCAGCCAATCACAGTCACTAGCGCGGCGCTCGGAACCCGAAGTGCGGCACGCAACAGCCTTGCGATCAATATCTAGTTCGGCGCCCGAATTCCAGCCTTCCACTCCGCAATTATCCCTACAGCTCCTGACTTAGATAATCGTTGAGTGTCCGACGTTTTTGACCACCCGCTAACTTCCACGGTTGAAGGACCAACCAAATATCAGGGACTGCCTTATAGCCCCGACTTTCGGGACCCGAGCTACAATAGCAGCCTTGTTGTCTGTCGCTCGGCGCCCGAACTCCAGTAAAGCAATCTGCAGCTACAGAACTGATCGATCTTTCGGGACCCGACTTTTTGATCAGCCGTTAGCTTCCGATCCTGGCGAGCCAACCGCGTTGCTGGTTGCTGGCGAGCCTTATGGTCCGACGTTCGGAATCCGACGGACAGCAGTATCGTCCTCACTATAGGACCTCGACAACGAGTCCATCCAGGTAAGGCGTGGCAGGCTGCGCGAGCTCCGAAGCATAAGCATCCCTTGGCGTCCGCTGTCTCACAGCCTATGGTTCGTCGTAATGCACAGCCTTGCAGCTCATGCTCGGAGCCCGAGATAGAGTCGGAACTTCATTCGTTCAGTCGTTTCGGAGTCCGAACTTCAGCATAGTCGGCGTAGGTATCGATGAGCTGCAAGACTGAGTGGCCGTTCGAATCCCGGGACCCGACTTTTTGAGCAGCCGTTAGCTTCCGTCTGTACAGAAGCCAACGCATGACAGCCTTGTGGCCCGACATTCGGAATCCGAGCATCAGCTTCGGCGCATCCTCACGTGATTGTGTGAAAACCGACCATTTGCGGTTGATGTCTGACAGGCTGTTCGGGCACCGAGAACTTGAGCAGCCCTTGGTGTCCGCATCTTAGGAGCCAACTATGATGCAGGTGAGGCAATCCAAGGTAGTGGAGCTCGGAATCCGAGCAACTTCATGCGATGTCAGTAATTCGGTATGAGCAGGGCACCTGGCGTGACAAGCTGCTCGGGCACCGAGAATCTGGACATCCGTTGGTACCTTACATCCTCAGCCAACCACGAAGCAGGTGGGCAGTCTTGCATACGGTGCTCGGCTTCCAAGCTGCGCTTGGTATGAAAGGGACGAGCAATGGAGGATCGTTCGGAGACCGAGAAATTGAGCAGTCGTTAGTTTTCATTTCTCGCTAGCCAATCTCAAGGCGAGACAGAACAGCATGATGGCAATAACATGATGCTCGGAGCCCGAGCTGCAGTGGTCTGTGGACGATGGGAGGGGTGAGGACACCATCAGAAAGGACTCGGGGAGGGGACGACAAAATCTCATGTCCCGGGTCTTTCTATCAAGGTGAGAAGACTGAGGAGGTTCCGAAGTGGGTAGTCGTCAATCTTAATCTGTACGACGAGCTGCACTCATGCCACCGTCTGCCGTTAGTCAACGCAATACTTCGGCTCAGCATCCCTCATCACCGTCGACTTCCTAGTCACAATCTTCTCCGGATCAAAGTCCCTCAGCATGCGCACCTATGCAGCCCCCTCGTCAGCCGACCCTACCACAAACTACCACAAACCTCATCAGCGGTACACTTACATTGATACTAACCCTCCCCTCCTGCCCCTCCCCAAATCTCGCCATACTCCCACTCAAGTCAGTCCCAAGAACGCAATGACACATGTCGCAGAAGCACATTGCATGCTTCTTAGCGCCTGTCCAGTACTCGCCTCTATACTCCAGCCCTCGCTCCCAGTGCACGTCCTTGGCTAGAGGGTGCACGGCGAGGTAGCCGTTGCGGAGGCAGTAGGAGCAGTGGCATTCGATGGGGATGTACCTCTCGGGGTGGTCTGGGGTAAGTTCTGTGGTGTAGAGGGGTGGGGAGAGGGTGATTGTGTAGCGGATGAGACCGCAGTGGCAGTGGAGAGGGTAGGTTCTGGAGAGGCCGTTGGAGGGGAGCCAGGGGGTCTTTTGGGGGGTGGAAGAGCACATGATGATAGAGGGAGAGATATGAGAGATGCTGAGAAGGTGGGCCTAATGTGATGAAGAGGTCATGGTGCCATATAGCGTACTTACTTATGAGTGATGGCAAGCTAGAGCGCCACGTCCCTCGACTCTTTGGTGGTTAGGGGTGTCAGCTAAGCTACCGCTCCAGTATCGAGGTAATTGAGTGCATGGTGGTCAGACGGTCCGCCTTTGAGTTGTCAATGGAGGTTCGAGCAGCAGGTTGTTGAGATGCTGTTGGTGAGTACACGCGCTCTGGTAGCTACATCTGGAAGTGGGAGAGTATCCTCCGAGGCTTTAATGTGAGAAGAGGGTGATGACGCCGCTTGAGTGTTGTGATGGCCTGTCACAGCCATGCATACAGTGTTGCATGTGATGATGAAAGAAGAGGATAGTGATGGACAACAAGAACGAGATGGAGACTGGGAGATTGAGGTGAAGCATAAGTGGGGGCCAATTCGTACGTCATACTTAGTCACGTCGCGTGGAGAGCAGCGGCGCGTCGATTCCAGTTCCATGTTTGCTGGCGATGAGGAGCAATACTATACTTCTTCTACGCCATGGCTGAAGACTTACGGTAGTATTATAGCCAGCGTATCAAGTATGGATTTCAACGACGTAGCCAAGTACGCGACAGCTCTGAGCTCCGTCGGCATTCGGCTGGGTGCATATGTATTTCTGCGATGGGTACACTTTGCGCCGGCAACTATATCAGGAGCAATATGCTGACGATACCTTGCGCAGATACCTGGCCATGTCAGTACCGTTCTAATGTACCACCAACCTCAAGCCGAGCTCACATTTCGTAGCCCTTCCCACCCGCCATCTTCGCCCTATCAGCCGTCTACGCCCCTTCCTTCATCTACAATTGGTGCTATACACCAGCATTTGACATTGTCGCCGAGGGGATCGACGTAATCACAAGAGATGTACCGGACCTGGACGAGGCTGCCGAGGATGTCGACTCGAGATACGCAGACGGAGATGCACTCACAGATCGGGACCAAGAGCTCGATGTCGACGTGACCTTCGCAGCGGAAGAGAAAGACCCCGAGATCCTGAAGACACTCCTTACCGGTCTACCAAGTCCCTCGAGCTTACTATGGAGCGCCATCACATTCGCGATCAACCTGGTGTTGGTGGCCATGGTAGCCGACTACGTCTTCCGAGGCACGTTCTTCCACCAAGCCCACGACCTGTCCATGGCCAGGACAGGCTATGTCTCCGACTCGAGCGCAAAGATCCTCATTCGTGAGCCAGATGCTGCCAAGTACCCAATCTTTGTCTCCTACCGCCACGCGGACCCGCCTATGAGCACCATCATCGGCGGCAAGCCGCACGACACAGCTTGGAAGTCCGGCGGCAGCATCGACTGGCTAGATGAGAGTACTGACTTCACTGGCACTTTTGAACTCAATCGTTTGAAGTCTGATACGCACTACCAGTGGGTAGTCAGCAACAACCAGACTGGCTTCTTCACCACGGCACCTAGGCCTGGCTACACATCCAACCGGATCGGCTCAACAGGAACTTTCACCTTCTTGCACTCTTCATGTCTGAAGAATAACTTCCCATATAACCCGTTCAGTCACACCCTTTCCAACCCTGGCCTCCGCCATCTCTCCAACGCTTTACAAGGCCTGAAAGCACAATTCATGCTCTTCCTAGGCGACTTCATCTACATAGACGTCCCACGCCGCCACGGCACTACCCCAGAAAGCTACCGTAGGGAGTACCGCCAAATCTACGCCTCCCCAGACTGGCCCGCCGCAACCAAAGAGCTCCCCTGGATACACGTCTACGACGACCACGAAGTCGAGAACGACTGGTCTGCGAACACCACCGGAGTCTTCGGAGCAGCAAACGATCCCTACGAGCTCTACCATACCTCTGTTAACCCACCCGCAGTTCGCCAAGGAGAAAGCTATTTCTCCTTCACCCAAGGCCCAGCAACTTTCTTCATGCTAGATACCCGCCGTTATCGCTCTCCCAACGATGACACCAATGGCTCCGACCCCATAACAGGCGATCCTACAAAAACAATGCTAGGGCAGCAACAATTACGTGACCTCTTAGCCTGGCTCAAACGCCCTGAACCCGCAGGCATCCGCTGGAAGATCGTCGTCTCCAGCATTCCTTTTACGAAGAACTGGTGGTTCGGCGCGCAAGATACTTGGCGAGGATACCTCGGCGAGCGTCAAATCATCCTCGAAGCCATGTGGGATGTAGGCCTCCGCGGCGGAATAGGCGTCATTGTCTTATCTGGGGATAGGCACGAGTTCGCTGCTACTGCTTTCCCTCCTCCTCCTGACGGCAAGGAAGAGATTGTCGGTTTAGGACCTATCGGAGTCGGCGCGAACCCTCTCAACCCGAGGGGCGCCATCTTAGCACCCGACACCAAGTCTGCTCTTCAAACCCGAAGGAAGCGCTGGCCGCTCAGTGCTACAGTCCACGAGTTCTCGGCCAGTCCGTTGAATATGTTCTACCTCCCTATCCGGACCTATGCAGAGAGTAGTACGAGCGAGGAGTACGCGAGCGATGTTTGTATCAAGTATATACCGGATGGGAATAGTAAGTTTGGGGCGGTTAGTATAAGTAATCCGAGCACGAGCGATCAGAGTCTGCTTCACTACAAGTTGTTTGTGGATGGGGTGGAGGCTTGGAGTTATACTATCACGACGCCGCCGGATGTGGGCGGTGGGGGGAGGAGTAAGGATGCGATTTGGGGTTGATGCCTTTTATGTAGCCCTGACGAGAGGCTTAGAATAGTGAAGGTCGCATGAGACAGTTCCCTTACCTTGCGCATCCGTCATGTGCATGACGGCCGTCGAATGAGCTAGTCTTCAAGGCCAAGTGGAATTCGTGCTGCAACATGCCATGCTCACTGCTGAATTCGACGTCGCGCCCGCCCGATACTGTAGAATTGCAATAGTATCGACAGGGCTTAGTACAATTCCATGCACTGCGGTGGGTTGCTCGTTCACAAGCCGTCAAATGTAGCAGCGACGTAAAAATGAAGAAAGCTATCCGAGAAACGGGCGAGACCAGCTATACGATATCGCATGCTTCGACGGCTTCTTCGTGACTCTCATGGTATACTGGACGCTATAATTACGTTGCCGGCGTCTACACAAACGGGTAGCTCGCAGTCCGTGCTGGCGGAGAACGTGCAGACGTTCGAGCTTGGAGGTAGGAACGACAGTGTAGAGAGGTAGCGGACGTGGTAACGGCGAAGTGTGAGGTGTAGGCAGCGGTGCACAATCGTTGCCTCAGGTATAGAGAGGCAGAAAGCTAAGACTACGGAGTGTAAAGTGCAGTAAAAGCTATTGTCCGATAGCCAGAGCCTCTCGCCGCGCTATGTGCCCGAGCCCAAGGTTCCTGCACCTCAAAGCCTAAAGCACCAGTGGTTTCAGTCGCATTCCAGTCCTCCTCGCAGATATCGTACACAGACCTTGTGAGCTGCATTCGGGCTGGGCAGCCCTCATCGCGCCTCAAGCTTCCTCACTCGCTCGTATCCTCGATGATGGCCACGGCGTTCCCACGTCGACGTGGGTTCACTTCCCTAACTGACACTCGTCTTTACCGCACTAGCGCAAGCTTTGGATAGCCTTCTCGCCGCCATCCTTGAACAGTATCTTGATCTGGTCGTTGAAAGTTTGCGCTTGGTTCGGCGCAGGGAAATGCATTGCTTTCGCACGCACTCCGACGTTGTACAATGACAACACCGAGGTCGCAGCGAGCTCTCCAAGACACCTGCTAAATTCCGATAAAACATAGGATGTAGCAGGCACGACAGGGTCGTCGTCCGACACGAGCAACCATGGCCAGTACTCAATCTCCATAGCGCCGATGATCTTGGAATGCTCGCGCCCTAATGCAACAGACCAGCGAAGCGCATCCGTGATATCGTCGGGGCCATGGATGCGAACGAGGAATGTGTTCTCGGCATAGTACATCGGGGAAGCTTCTTGACAAATCTGCCGGCATGTGGCGAGCAGTCCTGGCGGCCGCATCGCCCTCTCCTTATCTGCCGAGTAGTAAGAATCTCCTGGCTGACGCTGGGGACGTCTGATCGTGATGCGCTTCTCTGAGATGAGGGCAAGGCGGTAGATGTTGTTGCGCAATTCTGGTGCCAGCGCGAGCAGTGGCGAGTCTTGCGACATCTCGAGATGCGTGCCTTCCGGCGGAGTAATGCTGAGGCTGGACGGTCTTCGATCTGGTCTCGGTGTCTGCGGGATGCGCGGACGCCCATGCGAACTTCGTTGTCTTAGTGAAGGGTCATGTTTCGCGGATGTCGATGGTCTGAGTGAAACATTGACTTTCGTGAAGTGAGGTTGTCTTGGTGTAACGCTCGCTGAAACGAGGCCGCCCTGTTTGCTTCATGAACCACGTTCCTGCCAAACAAAACCGCCACAAAGCGATATCGCAACACTGCACATTTATTTCTCACCACAGCATACGATCAACTACTCACAATTTCTTCGCAGTAACGCCTCTCCAGAGAATTGCTGACTATCACTTACAAGCTTCATACCCAAGACTTCCCAAGTAAGACAGCACGGCCCTACTCATACTCGGTTACAATCGGCTCACGCTTCTCTGTAGCATGCCTTCCTCATCCAAGCGCTCCACCCGCCACGAAAAAGAGCTCCTCTGGTTCTTCCGCAAAACCTATGCCTGCCTCCACTACGTCCAAGAGTACCGCGCCCGCGACTTTCTCTTCACCGAGTACGCCGACATCATCGATATCGAGGACGCAGAGCTCCGACACCGCCTTCAGCCAATCTACGAACCATCGCGCCACACGTACGAGGAGTACAAGGCCGAGAGCGAGAGGTTGAACGACTTCATGGATGCCGTGAAGAAGGCTGGCCGGAGTAACACCATCAAATTCGCGTCTGAGATGCTGTATGGTGTGGCGGTGGAGCTCGAGTTGGTGAATAGGAGGGGGGAGGCACAGAGGTGGTTTGAGTTTAGCGAGGAGCTGAGGGCTATGGCGTGAAGGCCTTGACCGCGCAGTACTGCTCAATCTGAGTAACGTCGCGGATGTGCTCTGAATGCATGGCAGGCGGTTGGAGCGTCGCGGTGCTCTGAAGGACGGATGAAGATATCGAGGCATTTTGCGAAGGATGCAGAGCTACGACTAAGGGTACAGCGACCTTGGTTCAGCGCTTGGAGAGCTTGATCATAGTAACGGTACAATCGAACGAGACGCGAAGCTATGCTTTGCACTTTCATACTTGCCAACTAATAATGAACAGCATCTGTCCACAACAGTCGTATCTGAGACATTTCCTGTATCTATCCTTCATAGGGCGCGGCTCTTTTTCTTCGCCCTCGCAAAGAGCCAACCCAGTCTTCAGATGACCTGTTCTCTACTTTCTGCAATACTCCTCCCTCAAATGAAGTGGATATATTCGTGATGTCTGGTACCTCTGACGCCGTCTGTGCAACCGAGCAAAATGCGTAGCCAGCTCTTATGGTACCTACAGTCTTCCTCTTCGCTACCCGGAATCGCAAGCACAACAATTGAGATGCACGATCGCCCTACTGAACGCAGGAGCGACGGCTGTTGACATGTACTGTCTAGTGGGGTGCGTGGGAGGAAGAAGATTGAGAAAGCAGAAGCGCGAAATTCTGATAGACGAAGAGCGATTATGTAAGCAGTGCTAGTCTTAGACGATCCCCTCAAATCACCAACAAGACACCTGCTCGACCCGTTCGTTGGTCTAGAGTGTGGATGACCCTTCGAGGGCACCGCACCATGAAGTATGCGGAGTTTCCTCACTGCTGTGGAGGATTGCAGCACCGGGCGGACACGCCAGACACGCGTGAGTACGATGCAAAGTACCTCGTCGGCAGTGGAAGCCATGACATGACGAAGTACAATCTATGCTCAGCCTTGTCCCAGGCGGCACCGCCTTCTCACCGGTCCACATCGCGTCAAAGACGGAGCGTAGGAACACGACGCTTCTTTGCTAGACACACCGCCAACATTCTTGCAAGACTTTCACTGGAGCCGACGCTCAGCCTTGCCTAGCTGCCATGCGGCTTCTAAACACCACCGATCTTAGGACGTTCAGAGACTTCTTTGGAACAGACGTCGAACCTTACGCCATCTTATCTCATTGCTGGGCCCATGGCCCCGGGCAGCAAGAAGTCTCGCATCAGCAACTCCTATTGGGCACCTATGACGAGCACTCTCCGGGCTGGCAGAAGATACTCAGATGCTGTCGAATCGCCAATGCTCACAATCTTGAATGGGCATGGATTGACACATGCTGCATTGACAAGACAAGCAGTGCTGAGCTCTCTGAGGCCATCTATTCCATGTATAAATGGTACGCCGGCGCGGTCGTCTGCTATGCCTTCATAGATGATATGGAGGTCAGCATCACAGACGTTGCGGCCATCGACGGATTATGTCGCTGGAAGGGCACGCTTTCTACCACAGAGATGCAAGAAATCAGTGACTTCTCCAATAGCCGCTGGACACTGCAGGAGCTTTTGGCTCCCCAAAATGTTCTATTCTTCGACAGCGCAGATCAGTTTCTTGGTAGCCGAGCCGGCCTAGCCACGATGATCTCTCAGGCTACCGGTATTCACCCATCATACTTGGATGGCGAAAAGTCTCTTCAGCATGCCAGCATAGCTCAGCGAATGAGCTGGATGTCACAGCGTCAGACCACCCGTACTGAGTATTCAGCATATTCCCTACTCGGCATCTTTTGTGTCAATATGCCACTACTCTATGGAGAGGACGACAAAGCCTTTCGCCGATTGCAGTTGGAAATCATCAAGCATTCTTCAGATGAATCGATCTTCGCTTGGGGCTTGATTGACGCTCACAGCACCGACAACTCGCTCTCAGGCATGCTGGCAAAGAGTCCTGGAGACTTCAGTGGCGCCGGTCATGTCAGTGCTTCGTGGACGTACGATATACTCTCTGTGACAGACATAGGCCGTCGCTTCAGTCCCACAGATCGCGGTATCGTCGTCCTGGTCCCGACAGAACCCTTCAGAATGACCGCGGATGACCTTCGTACATTACGCATTCAAAAGTCACCGAAAGTGATCATCACGCTGGCTGTATCATGCGAAGAATTTTCGCAACCAGCGGACCCGTACTCGGGAGCCCGTGGTCGTGGTTCCGCCGTCAATCTCGAGCTGGTACACGATGGTGGAGACTGGCGTCGGCTTTGTGCACGGAAATTTCATAGTAATAAGATACACGCCTTGCTGGCCACGATTTCTCACACAATGTTCCCTACGCGCGGCCTGCTTGTTAAGAACGACCATGAAAGCTATTTGATGGCGGTCCCACAGTCGCCACTTTATTACATCCACACTCTCAAACCTCTGCTCAGGTTTGCGCTGGGTATCGGGTCTATAGCTGCAGCTCTCACCCTAGACCTGATTCATCAATCGAGCATTCTCGAATGGGCTTTGCTAGGCATAAGTAGCGAATGCTTCGGCTTGGGAGCTACCTGTACGCTGGCGATGTTTATCGGCGCCGCCGCATATCTTGCCCGATGGGAAGGAACCGCAGACCATTCAAAAAACCCGGTTACCTAGTCCGGGGCCGTAGCAGCGCTTTGCAAAACGCAACGCACCTGAAGTCGCCTCGACAAGAAGGGATGAGGACGCTTCATGAATGCTCGACAGAATAATGGAGGAGAGCGGCGGTGCCAGAATGCGATCACTAAAGTGTACAGGTCGTAGACCACCCATCGCCTTGTGGTCGGAGGCTGGCATGGCGTGCGGAGACGAAGGGTGCTCTTGGGAGACTGGAGTCTGGTCGCTTTCAAAATCTGCAACCCATGATAGTCTCAACCATGTTAGAAGCATGAAGATGCAGTTTGTATGAAATACAGGAATGCACTTGCAGTCCGTCTGCGTCACTTTGCCTCTAGGCTCTCGGAGTAAGCAAGGCACCAGAGGCGACGAAGCCGCCTAGAAGCAGCACTGCTAACGATCACGGTCGCGGAAGTTGTACTTCTCAACAGAAGCAGAAGCCGTACGCATGGTACGCCCGTCACTACCTACTCCCTATCCACCGTAGGCAACACATCTACCAACCCCCTCATCACCCACCAACCCTTGTCCTAACAACCCCAACAACCTCCTTACCCAAGTCTCCATTCCCTTCAATCTTACTCAAGCGGGTATCAAAACACTCAGCATCTCTCACCAACCTCTTCTCCGCCAACCCACCCTCGACCTGCACCTCGCTGAAAGCTTTAGTCCACTGCTCCTTATACGCTTCAAAGATCTTGCGCATAATCAGTGAGACATCGAACTCGCTCAGATGCCTACTCAGTACACGATGTAGCGTCGTTGTCTCCTTCGTCAGGGTCTCCATGTAAGTGGAAGGCTTGCCGTCGTCCTCAGCGGGGAGACTGAGGTCGGTAGCGAGTAGGGTCTTGACGTGCACGCTTGAGCGAGAGGTCATGATCTCGACAAGTTTATCGTGGATTTGCGATTGATGTTCCTGGTACAACCGTTTCGTCTTGTCGAACTCCGCTAGCACCTGCTGCGACCCTCCCGCGGTAGAGGCAGGTAAGTGGCGGCGTACGCACTCTCGCATGTATGGCGCTAACGCCACCACGAAGCTCAGGGCTTGGGAAGATAGAGCCAAATGCTTGGTCGTGATGTTCTTTAGTCCCGCTACCTTCGTGGCGCCGGCGCCGAGGATAAGTTGTGAAGAGCGGGAGTTGAAAGTTTTGAGGCAGTCCAGGAGGGCCGTGGAGATCGCGGGCGTCATTGAGGGGAGGTGGGAAGTTAGGGAGAGGAAGGCATCGATGCTTGGTAAGAGAGCGATGGCCGAGGCCACGAGGATGTAGCGGTTGTCGTCTATGTAAGCTGGTTTCGCTGGTGGCGCTTTGGCTCCGGGAGTTGGAGGTGCACCATTAGGTGTTGCCGTGCCGTTCGTGTGATCGCCGTTTGTTTGCGATGGTGTTTCCGGGCTGTGCCCAACGTCTTCCCATATTGGTCGTACACTTTGTGCCCACTCCTGCGGGTCTTTACCCATGCTGTCAAGCACACGCTGTAGAAGCGCTTCGTCTTTGCCAGTAAAGTCTTTGGCATTCCAATCATCCTTGTCCAGCAAGCCTGCTATGCGCTCCGTCTCCGTCGTACCCAGGACCTGAACGAAGCCAGAGATCTGCGCATTAATGAGTCCCTTCAGCGCCAAACCACCTTGCCCAGACACAGCTTCGCACTCGTCCGCAAACAAGCGGTTAAGCGTGAAGTATCGCAGAAAGCGCTCCTTCGACAAGCGGATAGATTGCTCGTTCCTAACCTTGAGCACCTTCGTGATTTGACCTTGGGCCGCATCCACCGCTTGGCCTAGCAAGCTAGACATGTCAAGAGCTTGTGACAACTCTTCCTGCACGTCCTGCGTGTTGACCTGTAGCTTCGGCGGCTGCGCTGCGCCATTGACGAGCCGCTCGTCCAAAGACGCCAGATTCGGCGACCTGGGTGGCAGGCCAGGGCTCTTGGGTGGCGAAGCAACCTGGGGCGTCGGGTGCATGCTGCTCGTGACATCCAGGAGCACCTTCGTCTGGGTGCTGACTCTTCGTAATGCCTCACCAACCGCCGTATAGACGTTGACCAGCAGCTTTTCAGCATCTTCGGCATCCATGGCCCGCAAGTTGCGAGCGAGCATCGAACTCTTCTCCTGCTGGCTGAGTCTGCTGCCGCCACGCGTGGAGGTAGACACCATGCTGTCCGCATCCTCATCGGTACTGCTGGGCAAATGCTTGCGGATAATGGCCTTCATCTCCCTCTGCACTGCTTCCCGGTATGCTGCAGTAGCTGGTGCAGTGTGCCCGGCTCGGCCTAGACCTTTGAGCGCCGAGAGCAAGTCTTTCCGGAACTGATCATTCGTCTCCATATACATGGGTTGTATGCCTCGCTGCCGCGACCATCGTTTGAGCGTGTCCGCCTTCGGTACTCGGTCCACGTGTTGCCGTAAGTCGTCCATGAGTATAGAGGTGAATCGCTGAGCAAAGCCAGCGCCTATCCGGTATTGTAGCTCTTGCAGCCCTGTGTCCAGCCCTTGCAATGCTTTCAGCGGCCGTAAATCTATCAGCTCCTCCTCAGACCCAGACTCCCTCTGGCCGCAAACCAGCCTTCCAACAGCATCCATCTGGTCCGCCGCCTCGTCATAGCTGCCATGATCCACCAGCTCGTCTGCTCTCTTCACTTCTTCGACGACCCGTTCGACCTGCCGCGTCGCCTTTGCCAACTTCCCAACATTGGCCTTCCGTCTCCTTTTCGCGGCAACTTCCAAGCCTCCCACCGCTACCTCCTGATCCAGCCTTCTCAAATCTTCTCTCAAGCCCTGTATCTTTGCAACACTCTCCTCGGCCTCCGTCTGTAACTCTTTCAAGCTTCCCAGCGCAGCAAAGAAGCCAGAGCTCGCAGTGCTAATGCTGTTGATCAAGTGCACCTCCACAGTGTCCATATACCAACTCAGCTTCTCCTGTAGTATCTGGTTCGTCGCAAGAGCCTTCCGTGGAGGATGCGGCGCGCCATTCGCAGCTTTCTCTTCTGTCACAGGTGTGCCAGGTGGTGGCCGCACAATCTCGGCACGCTCGGACACCACGTCAAATGTTCGCGGATTCTCGAGGTGGAAGCCTTCGTCAAAGTAGACGTTCGGTATCGTGTTCAGCGGCGTAGGCTCGTTCCTATTACGCCTAGCTTGCGCACTTGATCTCCGTCTTGCATGTGCCGGCCTTCCTGGTGCGTCCACAGGCGACAGGGTAGTCGCAGATGTCTGCCGCGTGATCTTTGGACTCGTGGAACCATCTCTGCTCAGTCTCCGCTCCAATGCTTCCGCAAAACGATCGGTCTTCTCCAACTCCTTGTCCTTCTTCAGCCATGCTGGCTGCTCTGGCTCTATTCTTCCACGTTGGAAGCTCTCAAAGAGCGGTCCGATTCTGCCAAGGTAGTCTCTGAAGTTCTCCGGTGGCACATGCGGTATGTTCGTGAGTGTCACAGGCGGTATGTCTCTACTCGTAGGCGCCTTGTACCCTACTGGAGGCTGCGCATGTGGCAGCAGTCCAGTGCGCACAATCGGCGGCTGCAATAAGGTGGATATGGCATTCTGGCTCGTTTCCCGGACTGTGCTATCTCGCCGCGTCCGAATATCAAGGCTGCCGCCTATTGACGTGCTTGCCACTGATGTGATGCTGACATTACTACCGCGCCGCGGCTGATAACGGTTGCTCGTGCTTTGACGTGATTCTGGAAAAGGGAAGCCTGATCGTATCGAGAGAGGTGAGGTTGGTGTCGCATAGGAGCTGTCGATGGAGAACCGGGGAGAGGGTGACGACATGACGGAGGCCGCGTAGGGTATGCTGGCAGCCTCATGAGGTGTATGTGGTCAAGGTATAGGTTTAGAGAGCTCCAGGGAATTGTGCGTTGGCAATTGCTGCCATGTGAAAGCAATCGGCATCCTCGTCGCAGCGCATCTGTTGCCCTACCCAGTCTCGCCAGTCACACGGGACGAGGGTATTGGTCGGCTCAATAATCTCCGGGTCGCCAATGCACGTCCCGCGGCCCGAGCAGCTGGAATATATATATTGCCGCTAATGCAAGCACTTAGACGCGTTTCTCGCGTTCGAACTTGGACGCGTCGTTTTTCCTTCTACCTGAGGAGGCCTAGCCGCCCACGATCAGCTCCCATACAGACAGGCACTGCCGATACCCTCAACAACATCGAATCGCTAAGACTACGCAAAGATGGACAGACAATCAGTGTACACGCTCAGCTTGTTCGGGGAGGACAGAAGTGCAAACGGTGGACAAGAGTCAAACAAACAGATACAGCAGGAACTGTTCGACTTCATCCTCGAGTTCCATCTGGACAATGTCTTCATATACCGGTAGGCGGAAGAGCAGTGTGGCCTGAAAGACCGGAACTAACATGGCGATAGCGACCAGATACGAGAGAATGTGCTGTCGAAGCAGTACTACTGCGACGTTGACATCGCCCACCTCATCGCCTTCAACGAGCACCTCGCACATAGACTGAACAACGAGCCAGCGGAGATAATACCAATAGTAAGAGCGAGCTAAGTTATACGCAAGACACGCGTAGCTAATACTCGACAGTTCGAAGCCGCACTAAAAACATGCACACAACGCATTCTCTACCCCTCCCGCAGCGAAGAAGATCTCCGCCTTGCAAAAGCACTACCAGAACACCAGCTCCTCATACACTCCTCCGTCTCGCAAACATCGATCCGAGGACTCACAGCGACTAATGTCTCGCATCTTGTCCGCATACCAGGCATCGTCATCGGCGCCAGCACACTGAGCAGCAAGGCCACAGCTCTACACATTGAGTGCCGGAATTGCCAATACACCACCAACCTCGCTGTGCACTCAGGTTTCACGGGCATCACACTCCCACGAACTTGTGGGCGAGAGAAAGGACCCGGTGACGATGGTGAGAAGTGCCCGCTTGACCCATACTTCGTCGTCCACGAGAAAAGCCAGTTCATCGACCAGCAAGTTCTTAAGCTACAAGAAGCTCCAGATGATGTACCAGTCGGCGAACTACCACGACACATTCTTGTCTCCGCAGACCGATACCTAGCCAACCGCGTCGTACCTGGATCACGATGCGTAGTCATGGGTGTCTTCAGCATCTACAACAGCCAGAAGAACAGCAAAGGCGGCAGCGCCGTTGCCATCCGGAACCCCTACCTCCGCGCCATCGGCATCCAGACAGACATATCCCACAACTCAGCAGGAGGCAGTGGCATGCACTTTACCGAAGAAGAAGAGCAGGAGTTCCTCGAGCTCTCCCGACGACCAGACCTATACACCCTGTTTGCTTCATGCATCGCTCCTTCGATCTACGGCAACAACGACATCAAGAAGGCTATCACCTGCCTCCTCATGGGCGGTGCCAAGAAGATCTTACCGGACGGCATGAGGCTGAGAGGCGACATCAATGTCCTGCTACTTGGTGACCCGGGTACTGCAAAGTCTCAACTTCTGAAGTTCGTCGAGAAATGCTCGCCTATCGCCATCTACACTTCCGGCAAAGGCTCCAGCGCAGCAGGTCTTACAGCGTCGGTCCAACGCGATACCTCAACCCGCGAGTTCTACCTCGAAGGCGGCGCCATGGTCCTAGCAGATGGCGGAGTGGTATGTATCGACGAATTCGACAAGATGCGCGACGAAGACCGTGTAGCGATACACGAAGCTATGGAGCAGCAAACGATTTCAATCGCCAAAGCAGGTATCACCACTATCCTCAACGCCCGGACATCAGTCCTCGCAGCTGCCAACCCAATCTTCGGCCGCTACGACGACCTAAAGTCTCCGGGCGAGAACATCGACTTTCAAACCACCATCCTGAGCAGATTCGATCTCATCTTCATCGTCCGCGACGACCACGACAGAAATCGCGACGAAACGATCGCGAAGCACGTCATGAACATCCACATGGGCGGCCAAGGCAACAATTCGAATCAAGACATCCATCAAGCTGAGATTCCAGTTGAGAAGATGAAGAGATATATCAGCTATGCCAAATCACGCTGCGCTCCTCGCTTATCCGCAGAGGCTGCCGAGAAGTTGTCCTCACATTTCGTCAGTATACGAAGGCAGGTAGCGAGGGCGGAAGCAGACGCGAATCAGCGGTCTTCAATCCCAATCACCGTTCGTCAGCTGGAGTCCTTGGTGCGCCTTACGGAGGCATTGGCGAAGATCGAGCTCCAACCCATTGCCACGGAAAAGCACGTCGACGAAGCTATCCGACTCTTCCTCGGGTCTACTATGGATGCTGTGATGTCTGCAGGAGGCGATACTTCTGCTGTGGGCATGAGTGGGAACAGAGAGATGGTTGAGGAAGTTCACAAAGTCGAGGAAGAGCTGAGGAGAAGGTAAGTTCCAGCTTCCGTCCTCCGCCTGATTTGGAGTGCTGTGCTGACGATGTTGTTCAGGTTGCCGATCGGCTACACATCCTCCCTCGCAACTCTACGACGTGAATTCGTGGAGCGGAAAGGGTATAGCGAGCAATCTCTCAACCGGGCTTTGCAGGTGCTGTCAAGGAGGGAGAGCGTGCAGTTCCGGCGTGGAGGCATGCTTGTGCATCGTTCTGGTGTGTAGAGTCTTTTCTAACACTGCTGGGTTACGATATGCTTGATGATGAGCTATGGCATGGTACGGCGTTAGTGAATGAATGCGTGATATCCGGAAGGGCTATGGTATGGAGTGCTTGCATATGGTCCGGCGTTGGTTGCAGGACGATACTGGATGTTGTCGAGCGATATACGCAATATCACGCTATCCTATGGTGCGCCTCGTCATCGACAGGACGTGATTATGACCAGAGATACATACAACGCCTCCCATATGTGCTCATGCTCCCATACAATATGCGTTGTCTCACGTAACTCCTTCAACGCCACCTATGAAGCATGTTCACAATCCCCCACCCACATCTCCCCGCACCATCTCGATATCTCCTTACACACTGCCCTGCCATGCATCGACGGCAAAGTTACTCGACTGCTTACACGACCCGGTCGGACATTATGACTTGTCTTCCATCCGCGACTCGGCTCTCAAGCCTTCTCCTTCGCCACTCCTCGCCTCTCACATACCAGCCCAAAGGGTTGGTGTGTTGTGACCTCCGCCTCGAAGGGTATTGGTCGTACCTGGTTGATTCTGCACTCGGTAGTGCTGCTTGACTCGTTCATCAACCCTTCGTTGACAACCCCACGGGTTCTTGTCTGTGTGATCAACGCCTCGTAGACGTCGACCACACTCGGCTGGCGGCGTCCTATCATCATGTTGGTTGACTCTTTCGTTCTCTCCCTCGACCGCCGCACATGGTCTTGTCAGTGTGATCAACGCCTGACAGACGTCGACCACACCCGGTGGGCGGCGTGCCGTTCTCATGTTGGGGTTATCTTTCATTCTCTCACGAATCAAATATAGCACCGAAAGCCGCGATCTTCCGCGCCTCCATACCGTACACCACCTCCTGGGTAAGCTTAGGATTAGAGATGATCATCACAGCTTCCGCTCCGATCTCCTGTACCATTGAATACGTTAGTGCCACGATGTCGGGCGTACCTGTCTTCTTCGTATCAATAATCACCGCCCTCTCATCAGCGTTCAAAACACCTTGCATCACCTCCCCACCGTACGTTGTTTCCGGGTACCTCGCGGACCAGAGAATCCGCAGAGGATGCCCTCGATGGCAGTTCAAGAACGACAGACAAGGCCCGACACCAGACCCGGTAGCGACAATGACAATCGGCTTGAACAGACTCGAAAGCCTCATCACACCCGTCGTCGGTGCGCCACGCATCCAAATGTACTTCGGTGGATCCTGGATCATCTTCCGGGTGAAGTCGCCGGCATTACTAATGACGACGCTGTACCCTTTTTCATGACCAGGATCCTCCTTATCACGTACATCTGGGATGGTGGCGAAACCATGACATTCGACGAGTGGATTATGGGCGATGCGGACTCCGCGGCAGGTTTGTAGACGGCGGTCGGTGAAGTGGAGGCGGGTGGCGTGGGAGGACAATTGTTCGGCGTTGACTGGTAGGCGTTTGAGGCGAAGCCAGGGGTATATGAGGCAGGCTGTTATGATCATTAGGAACCAAAAGGTCGGGATTGTGATGAGGGCAGATGCTGTGGTGTGGTTTGAGGATTGGGCGTCGGAGATGCCGATGATGAGTATTTGGGCCCAGACTAGGGCGACGGCGGTCCAGCCTCCGAAGCGGTGGGAGAGTTCCCAGTAGTCGTGGTATTTGCCGCGAACCCGAGGGTGGGATGCGTCGATGAGCAAGACGAAAATGCCGATAATGAGCGATGTAATGATCGTCAGAGGAACAGCATATGTGCTTGCTTCGTCAAACTGCCGCACCAGCAAGATTGTGAAGAAGATGTACCATAGAACAGCGCTGTTTGCCGCACCTGCATGTACTCCACCATTGTTGTACGCCATTTTTGCTGCAACACGCCGCATCCGGAGGGGAGTCCGAAGCGGAAGTGCGCAGGCGAGATGAAACAGGAGATTGATAAGATGCTCTTGGCGCATGAGTACAGTCACTACCAAGTTCACTCCCGTAGCTGTCGCCGCATGGCTGTACGAGAATGACCCTGGACGTCTGACAGCTTTCGCTATCATGACTGCAATGACTGCCACATTTGCCAGTAGCACGAGTATCATGAGCCGTCGGTAGAACGACATCCACAAGTAACGAGCTTGGTTGCCGCATGATCCGGCCTTGATCGAAGGTAGCGGATGGGCGGCTTGGAGATCCAGTAGCTGTGGCTGGGTGGCGACCACGTCGGAGTAGCTTTTGACCTCCTTGGTTCTGTAAAGTATCGAGGCTTTCTTGTCATCCGCCCTACTGCAGCTCGCCAGCGAGAACGAGCTGTCGCTGCTGGCGAAGGATTTGCATGAAATCTCTGGCTTGCATACTGCGGTCTCCAGCGTGACAAGGGTACCGCTCGAGGACGCGAAAGAGTACACACCGTTCCGCGGCGGACTAGCTTCTGGTATCGCAGCTTTCGCGGTCTCCGGAACTTCAAGATGTAAAGCAGGCAAGTTCTTCTTGCAGTCTGGCGTCCGTTTCGTTGCCACATGCGCCGATTTGGGTGGTTGTATTGGATCCTGCGGAGCCGGGGCATTGTTTGTGCTATGAGCATACTTGCTCCGGCTCCGCACCCAGAACTCGACAACGTCGCTCTCGAACTGAGTTGCGCTGTTGGTGTCGAGTCCTGGGGCTTGTTGTTTTCGAGGCTCGACATGGACCATAGGAGGAAGAATATTTTGTTGGCTTAGCAAATGGATCTCTCGAGTCCGCACTACATTATCCTGGGTCACCTGAGTGTTTCCGTGGTCCATATTGACGGGCAAACACTTCGGGTTGTCCTTCGCTTTGACACGGAGTCGCCCAGCCGGTGTGTGACCTGCTTGAGCACAGGAGATACCCTGGGTACGTGTGGTACTCGACTCTGGTTGTCGTTGCTGATGATTTGATAGCCGAGCAACCGACGTTGTACACCAGAGAATCCGTAGAGATTCCGCGAGAGAGTTGCGGATATGAGAGAGGCTTTCTAAACGACAGTAGCTCTTGAAGAAGACGTCTACAGAGGGGGAGCGCGCAACAGCAGAGGGCAGAGCAACAGGAGGTAGATCGTCTTTTGTTTCTCACTCACCTCCGACAAGAACAACGGCCCACACAACCATTAAGAGAAGGTTTGCGCTATGCTCGCGACAGACAAAGAACACGGCATGTCCATACTCAGACCGGTCAGGTTGGTTATCAGCAACGTTGTGATGGACACCTGATGCGGCAGTAGTGTGCCTTGCTGAAGCCCACTGAAGCCATAGCCGGCGGGCC
>JAKLLW010000157.1:0-51452 GCA_022814695.1 Neocatenulostroma microsporum
AGCCCTTGGAGGCTTGTACATCTCGCACCTCCTGCACCAGCGTTGCTTCAGAGGCAGCTCGCTCGCATCTGGAGCGTTATCGCTGGATGTGACTCTGTCAGGCCAGTCTCTAGGTATCCTGCCTGGTTCGGTGAGCCATGCTCTGTAGTAGCAGAACAGCAGAGTCACGACCAGTATGTTGAAGATGTAGGCATCCCCTTTCCTGAGCGGACCGGGCTCAATGTAGTGGAACAACCATTGCGAAGAGAAAGCGAGGAATGAGATGATGGCCGTGCTGCCAGGCGCTGCGAGACGTTCCAGTATTGACTTGTCCATGTCGATGTGTACTAGTGGTGGTGGTGGTCAGGACTCAGGAGCGTTCGAGCCACATATCGTGAGAGGAAGGGAGTCCTGTAAAATGCCTCGCGGCCTTAGCAGTTTCTTCTCCACGAGCGGGGGTCGGTATATGTCTATCTCCGTGCCGCTGCGCTAAATTCCGCGTACGCGGCCGGAGATGCGTATACTAACACTTATTACGTCGTCGCTATTACCGAATTCGGAAGTAACTTAAAAATAAAGCTACGAAGTTACGTACTAAAGGTATTATTAGTATTTAGTAGTATATAGGCTATAAACTACGTTAGTAGAGGCATATTCTTCTTGTCGGCTACTACTGTCGCTACCGCTATAGTAGCGTTACTACCCTTCTTAGCTCTTAGCTTAGCTAGAGCCTTCTTAGTTATAGTAGTATTATTATTATTACGCTTACGCTTCGGTAGAGGCTTCTTTAGTTAGCTCGGTTAGAGCTTCTTCTAGTTATAGAAGGAGCTTATCTACGTAGCTAGCGGAAGTATAGAAGTAGAGGGGGTAGGCTATAGTAGCAATTAATAAGTACGAAGATTAAAACCGTATATAGTAACGTCGTCTATAAATAACTCTACGCCTTCCTTTATAGCTATACTAATATAGAGGTTAATAAGCTTTACTAAACGGTCGAGTCGCTTCTTCCGCTCCTTATTCGACGCTCTAGCCCTCTTAAGTAACTCCTTAAGTAAGTATTAGTATTAAGTTAAGCTAGCTTATACCTCCTTTAGCTCGAGCCGGTAAGCGGTTAGCGCGCTAATCTCTTCTATTAACTCCTTCGCGTAGTAAGAAGGCGTTATAGTCTTATAGATCTCGAAGCCGTTATTGTTAGTAAATATAAAGATCTAGCGCTCGAAGTAAGGCTTCTTTAAGATAGTTAGTCGCTTATACTACTACTAGATATAAGCGTAGAGTAGCTAGTACTTATAGTAAAAATAGTAATCGTACTTAATCTCGTCGCTAAGCTCCTTTTCTTCTATATAGTATTTAGAGTCTTTAGCTCGAAAGATTTACTTACTAATTAAGTACTAAATTAGCTATAGTACCTTCGGTAGAAACTCCTTTAGCTCGAAGTAACTCTTCGAGTTAATAAGGAGGTGTCGCTTACTCTAGAAGGTTATCTTAGTCTTTGCCGAGCGCGTATCGTAGTTGTTAACAACCTTAAGGACGTACTCGGTAGTACTAACTAGCGTAAAGTTCTTTATCTTTCGCTCTACTCCCTATTTAAGCGTAAAGTACAAGCTCTCGACAGCGTTAGTAGTAAGGGCCTATAGTAGAATTAGACTCGTCTACTAGTAGTAAATACTAATAAGCTTGTACTCGTCCTCGAGCTCGTTCTTAATATAGTTTAAGTCTTCTTACGTACCGCCGTTTAGTAGAGCCTTACGAGCTTTCTATAGTAAAGCGAGGTATCTAGCTTCGCTACGTCGGATCTTAATAGTAGTAATTAAATAGCTAAGTGTTTTTACGTAGGCCTTACCGCCGAACTTACGCTTAAGGGTACGCTTAAGATATACGTAGTAGAGGATATACTCGTAGCGTTGCTCGCCTTCCTCGAGTTACTTATCGCCGAATACTATCTTTATAGCTCGTCGCTCTACCGTAGAATCGTCGGTTATAAAATACCGTAGCTTCTAACTCTTCCTACTACTAGACTACTCGTAGAGCTTCTTTAGCGCTACTACGACAATGTCGCTATCTTCGGTTACTAAGAGGAAATAAGCTATAGGCCTCTAGTAATTATACTTGTCTCGAACGGTAAGGGTAAATAGAAACTAGCTAAGATAATTAGTTTAGTACGTAGTATCTATAATAGTAAGGTATCCGCGCTTACGAAGGAGTTTTAAGCGCTCTAGATATATATAGACTATTATAAAGGTCTCTTAGTCGTCTATCTACCTCGTAGCCTAAACGTTAGTAGTATTAAAGCCTCCTAAAGCAAGAAATTAGTATGTTTTTATAGTCCGATTAAGCTAAGGTAAGGAAAGAGCGGAGAGAAGTTAGAAAAGAGCGAGATTAAGTAAGTTACGCCTTACTCGAAAGAGTAGGTACAAATATCGCTATTTTAGGAAGATACTAGGAAGATATATAATACCTTACTTAAAGGAGTAGGTACGAATATAGAGTATCTAGAGCCGTTCGCTACTATAATAATCCCGCTATACCTAATATAAAACTAATATTAAAGGCCTCGAGCTTAAGAGCTTATACTATAAAGTTTACGTTTATATAAACATAAAGTTAACTTACTAGCCTACAACTACTCCGACAAATCCTTCTATTGCCTCTACTAGTTAAATAACGAACTACCGCTATACTTATCTAGAAAGCGCTTCTTATACGCCGCGCTAGAGTTCCTTACGTCGTCCTTCGTTAAGAACTAACTACCGTACGCTCTTATTAATAAAGCCGCCTTCTTATTACGGCGAGCTATTATTGCCTTAAAGGTATTAGCCGTAGTAAAGCCCTTAATACGCTAACGGCCGGTAGCGTTAAGCAATCTAGAGTAGCGCTTAAAGTAGTCGATTCTATCGAGGGTATAGTTACCGGTATACTCCTTAAGCGAATAGCTATAGTTTCTACGGCGCTAGAGCGTATAACTCGTATTAATAACTTAGCTAGCTTTATTACGCTTACGCTCGATTACGATTTTTATCGATACCGGATACTTACGGCTAGTCTCGATCTTATACGTGCGCTACTAGTTTCCTTACTACTCCGAATTACTACGATAGAAGCGATACTTATAGTTAACCTCCTTAGTATAGTTCTTACCGGTAGTACGATTATTATATACCTAGAGATTGTTATATAATAACTAGAGTAAGTCGTACTACTATAGAGTCTATTCGATCGGCTCGTTAAGCTCTAAGACTAACTGTCGTAGAGCGCGTAGTTCTTCTAGCTCTATATCCGGTATAGTAACTATTAGATAGTTCTAAGGAACCTCTACTAGTATCTTCGGTACCTTTATATATACGGAGTTATCTATATTAGAGTACTTATCTTCTAACGACGACTCTTCGCTCTTACTAGCAACTCTACGCTACGTAGTACTAGCCGAAGTACTAGATACCTCCTTAGGCTCTACCGACTCTACTCTATCGAATACCTATATATCTAGATCCCTCTCTTTCTTATCCTTATCTACTACTCTATCCGGATACGCTATATTGAACGCGACAAGAGTAGAAAGATCTATAGCGATAGTAACAACACCTCGATTCCGAGCTAATAGCGATACCTTATATAAACTTTAGCTTTACCGGTAGCGGCGACGACGAGGTATAGATAATAGTAAACAATACGCGTAGGAATCTCCGTAAGATATGCGTATGTTTACTAAGAACAGAGCGGAGATATCTACAGTCCGACTTCCGTCTAGAGGTGAATCTGGCTAAGGCCGCGAGGCATTTTACAGGACTCCAGAGGAAGCACGGGCCAATCCCGGGATCATCACGACATACCGCACTTCCCCCGCAGCCCACCTTCTGTGCGACAGAAACATCTGCGATAAACAATCCAAACAACACCACCACGGCGTTACAGACCACGGCTTCACTACTCTATCACTCACCGTTCTCACTACTGCAAGGCCTCAACGAACGACTATTCGCTATCGAGCATCCCTCCAGCGACGAGCACGACGACGACATCTCCGCCTGGCTGGCACCGCCAGCACCCACGTCATACACCATGGCGCGAGTATATGCCGACGTCAACCAGCAGATGCCACGCGCATACTGGGACTACGACAGCGTCAACATCAGCTGGGGTGTACTAGAGAACTACGAAGTAGTGCGCAAGATAGGTGAGTGAGGAGGGCACGTGCTTGCCTGGACTGGAAGTACACCGACTAACAGAACTACGTTGCGCGCAGGACGAGGTAAATACTCCGAGGTTTTCGAGGGCATCAACGTGGTCAACTACCAGAAATGCGTTATCAAGGTGCTGAAGCCGGTCAAGAAGAAGAAGATAAAGCGAGAGATCAAGATCCTGCAGAACCTTTCTGGCGGCCCCAACATTGTCGCGTTGCTGGACGTGGTGCGAGACAGCCAGTCCAAGACGCCAAGTCTGATATTTGAGCACGTCAACAACACCGACTTCCGGACACTGTACCCGAAGTTTCAGGACATGGACGTACGGTACTACATCTACGAGCTGCTGAAAGCGCTGGATTTCTGCCATAGCAAAGGCATAATGCACCGAGATGTCAAGCCGCACAACGTTATGATCGACCATGAGAACCGAAAGCTGCGGCTGATAGACTGGGGTCTGGCGGAGTTCTATCACGCAGGGACAGAGTACAATGTGCGAGTAGCGAGTCGGTACTTTAAGGGACCCGAGCTACTAGTCGACTTCCAGGAGTACGATTATAGTCTGGACATGTGGTCGCTGGGTGCCATGTTCGCGAGTATGATCTTCCGGAAGGAGCCGTTCTTCCATGGGAACAGCAACAGTGACCAATTGGTCAAGATTGCCAAGGTGCTGGGTACTGAAGATCTGTTCGACTACCTTGACAAGTACGACATCGAACTCGATGCGCAGTACGACGACATACTCGGGCGGTTTCCGAAGAAGAGCTGGCATGCCTTCGTCAACTCAGATAACCAGCGCTTCGTGTCCAACGATGCGATCGACTTCCTGGACAAGCTATTACGATATGACCACCAGGTGAGCTTTGACCAGCACGTACTTGATGTGATGTGTTCATGCTAACATACGGGCAGGAACGTCTAACAGCAAAAGAAGCAATGGCACACCAATACTTCGCTCCAGTCCGTCAAGCCGAGGCCGCCGAGCTCCAGAACTCACATCAATAACCCTGTCTCTTCTCAGCAACGCTAATGCGAGCACCTCTAATGGATACGGGAAGTCGATAGGCGGTTGTCAATGTTTGTTGCCGCCCTGCATGCCAAGCATGGCAGTCCAGAGCGCCCTTCGGCTAGTAGAGAAAGCATATCTTACGCGGGAATGGAGCTTCTGGTGCGTTCTGAGCGACGTCTCGCTCAGCGGTGTCAGTGATTGACTGGAGAGACACGCAGGGCCTGGACTTCGAGGTGACTGCGCAGTCCTTTCGAACGAAGTAGAGCGATATTATTGCGAAGCAGAGACGTCTGCGGCCGAGGACACTTTCTCGGCAGGAGTATGAGATGACGATAGCTCAACGGGCGGAGATAGCGCCGGAGACGGACGATGGGACGGAATGCAGTACTTGAGATACCAATCTAATGCGATCACGTGGACCTCACATCTATGTGCCAACGATGCCTTGCCAACGACGCAGCGCTTCCCGCTTCCGCCTGAACCTAGAGATCTCTGGGTTTCCATGCCTCTCGGCTTAGTGAGCGAAGGGTGCACAGCATTGCGCTCCTTCAGCGTGAGATTTGGGCAAGGCGACCACGATGGACACACGACCCAGTTCCTTGCTTCATGGTGACCTCACGGAAGCGATTGCTGCCACATTCGTCTATTGAGCCTGAATTTCGCGAATGACCATGTTCTGCATGCGTTGGACGTAAGGCTAACGGTGTATACAGCAAATGCATCTCCCGGCACTGCATCAGCCATCCCTGCCCAGTCGCACAACGCTGGCCGCTTTAGCCGCTTAAAGCTTGTTACTCCGCTCAGTGAGACCCTTTGCGGTGTAGCTATTAACAATCACTTTCACTCTTCCGGCTTGGCGTCTTCGTGCTTCCCATCTTCGGCTTCCAACCTGGCACAATAGGTCCTGTGACCGAGTGTAATTAACGCAGGTTCCGCATCGGACTGGAGTGACCTAAAGTGCTTATCCTGCAGTGGCGCCGGGGAGCGGTTTCCGTCGGAAGAACGCACATATCTTGCATCCTACGTATGGGGCCATCTGCGAGTTCGCTTACCGGTGTCATGGTAAGAGATCTCGGCCCAGGGGCTGGTGTCGTCTGTGAGAGGAACACCTACGTCAATGGCCCACGCCAGTGTCTCTGGCACGCCGGGGCGACAGGCAGTGCTTCCGACATGCATCGGTCCGTATAACCATCCGCGCCTTGCTTCGAAGGTAAAGCAGCCCTCTTTCGATCACTGGAGTATTCTGTCTCAAGCGCGGCGCTATATCCAGGCAAGCTGGTCAGACAGATCGGCGATAGTGTGGTACTTGGGCTCACATCGCAGGGGAGAAGATCGCACAGCATTTAATTCAGCGTTATCACTCGCACGTGCGAAGATCTTTTCACGCGCCCATACACCAAATTGACCAATCATCCACCATCCCGGGTCTCTGACACCTGGTTGTACGACCACGCATGCCGGTAGCGACGATTCTGGGTCGCGCAGCCGACGACCCGCGGCCGATCTGCTGCATTCATGCGTGGTCTCCGCAAGGAAGAGACCTCGGGTCCAAACGCCACATCTCTATCACATAGGGAGTACAGGCAATCCTCACGATGTGTTACAGTCTCAAGCCGGCGTTCCTCGCGACAACACTAGTCTGTACGCTGGCGATCGTCCTATGGTCAGCCGGTCGTGTCGTCTCAGCCGTAGATTAGTCCACTCGATCGGAATGGGAAGTACGTTGTGAACAGGAAGTATGAGTATGCCAGAGATTGCATATATACGCAGGATGCGCTCACTTGGACGTTCGCGTCACCTCAGACACAGCAATACTCAACGCCATCACTGAAGGCCGACGTTCTCTTGACATATCATCTCATCGCGATAAGACCCGATCCTCTCGCATGGTCTCGTCATCTGCCAGGCCCAAGATCACACGTCCGCACGACGGTGGATCCGGCGGCGGTGCTAGAGCGTATGTGCTGTGTTGACAGACGGCGTATCGGACAAGCTGACCATGTCTCCAGAAGCCCACAATCAGAGGCTAGCAACCAGGCCACCAACGGCTCGGCCAAAGGCTCCACCAGCAGCACCCCACCGGGAAGCGCCTCTTCTACCAAATCCAAGGCCAAGGCCAAACCCAAGCTTTCGCCAGCCATGGAGGAATACCTGAAAGACATCCAGCCCTACGAACTCCTTGCGACGGGCCAGAAGCTGGTGACGAAATAGGACGAACCAGCAAAAGAGAAGGCCACTCACTTAGCAGTCACGGCCGGCTCCGCATCAGCAATCCACCGACACTTCAGAGCATGTAGATGCATCCCGACATACGACACGAAATGATGACACCGAATATCCCACACGCGCTTTGCTTTCGGCTGATAAGGCCAAGACACTCGTTATGCTCCTTGTGCGTTGCGCAGCCGCCAATGCAGCACTGTGCCCGACTGTAGATGATGTGGACACGACGAAGACATGATCCTGTATACATTAGCTAGCATCTTAGACACCGTATCATCGAATTGCCTGCCTCGCGCAGGAGAGTCAGATTCGCACTCAAATCTACAGTCAGTCTGACGGTCCCTGAATGCACTGCAACGCCTCGACGTGTGATCTCACAGCAGCAGGTGAGGAAGCGGAAGGCTCTCTTGCTGTACTTGTGTCGAGTATTCATCTGGCATCGAACACAGATGAAGGCCACAGAGGGAGAAAGCGGCCTAACCATGGGATTTGCACGACCGGGCGGTGCTTTCGCGACTTGTTGCGATCTTTGGGTAGCTTGGCTGTGAGCTCAACAGCACAATAGTGGCGCCGAGGGTCTGAGAGCTTGCCAGATCCGACCATACGCGGTCATCAGACCATATGTACGTCCGAAGCTGACAGTCCACCCGAATCGGTCTGTCGATGGGTTTGGCCTGTGCTCTATGGTGCCATCAGCGTGAGACAGGCAGCTGTGTTACTGCCTTCCGAGATCAACACCAAGTTCTGCTATCGTTCGTGCATTGTAAGCGGTCATCTTCATTGTCCTGTATCATTCTACTAGCTAAGTCATACATATCGTAGGTCTCATCATGGTGTCCGGAGCATCTACATTCGGACACAGTGCTGCACTGGTCTTCCTGTATCGTACAAAGAGAGGTTCGATAACGGCCGTATGCGGACCAGCCGAAACTCAAGTGACCGTACAAAGGTTCAAAGAATGTCGTGACTAGATCAACCGAAGCCAGATGTGCGACGGATACCGGAAGTATGTCGTTGTGTGTATGTTTGGGTTTGCGTATACATATACAAGCCGTAATGCGTTGATGTCGTGCGTCTGTCTCAATTGGCGTTGGCGCCTTTGGTTGAGCTCTTGCCGTTCACAGCAATCTCAAGGTACCGTTCCGGCTTCTCCTTGAGCCAGATGCCTATGGCCGGAGAGACATTGCCTTCGTATCATTCTTGCTGACTTGGCGTTTCTTTGGCGAGTTGTCTGCGGAAGTGGAACTGCCGTTGGTGGCACGATTGCTTGGGATCGATGGCGGGCTGGTGGCATTGCCGTCAGCATCAGATAGTTGCCAGTCATCTACAATATACTCACGCTCTGGTGCCTCCTCCTCCACTGCTGCTATCTGTTGCATTCTTCGTGTCACGCATGATTGCGATGTTTGTTGCTGCAGTTAAGCAAGGCTTGACGGATGAAGCAATGTGCGCTTGGTGACCTGGAATCGAGGTTGTGATATGAGAAACGGTACGGATTCTGGCGGCCATATTATACCTATGTGATCACTCGACCATTATCGCGCGGACTCGGAGCTCCCGCAGATCGAAACTGTGCAACATTGCTGCATGGCGCACAAGGTGCAGTCGTGTTGGTCGCGGAAGCGATGAATTGGTCGGCAGCAAGTTGCATGGGCATCGTCAAGTCAGTCTAGATGCGCGAGCGAAAGTAGGTGTGGCTTTGAGACAATCTGTCAAACTGCAGGGTGCTCGCTCCGGCAGCACCCCACGCGAGAGAATGCCTGGTTCGATGCTCACTGCAGGGCGAGAGTAACACAGTAAAAGTGCCCAACGGCCGGGCATATCCTGCATTCCTACTTGTCTTCTACCTTCTCATTCATTGAGTATTGCTGTAGTGGAGCCCACGTGCTTGGAGGTGGAGGCAGTTCCCTAAGGCGTGCAACAGAGGCTTGTCATTGACGGCTCCATGTGCAACCTGGTGCACCTTGTCTTTTCTGGTCCAGGTGTTGCAGACGATCCTGTCTCAGTGCGAGTGGACAGCTTGGCTTTCCAAGGACCGCGTGCCATGAACGATACGTCGATCAGCACGAGTAGGGACCTGATTCAGTCAAGCCGGTACTTCGAGGAGCCTCAAGCTGTTGTTCCTGCACATCCGCCCGCTCCGGCGTCAACGGACGCATGCGCCCTTCTCCGTACCTGAACGCTATGCAATACTCAAAATCAGTGAAGCTTTCCCGCCAACAGAAGCTTCTGCTCGTCGATGCATTCCCGGGAAATTCGATGATAAGCGCGATATTCAGGTAGGTGGTCGCACAAAGCCGCATTTGGTCTGAACCAGAGGGGCAAGGAGCGGAGGCAACTCGTAACGCAGGGCGCCTTCTGGGAGGGTAGTAGCGGGCCGCGCAAGGCATTCTGAGACCTCAGACTACATCGTAGACTTCAGTCCCGCCAAGGAAACGTTCCTACTACTCATCCTCGGTCTGGGAACATTGACTGATCGTGCGGTGCTTGGAAGCGACAAGCCCCGACTTCAAATGTTGTGCGCCCTCTGATCCTGATGTCACCGCTCTTCGCACCGCTGCACTCAATATGGATACCATCGTTGGGCGGAAATCTCCAGAGGTCGAGCTGCGGGAGGCTGTTTGTCGGTAGGCAAGTGACGGCATGATATCGTCAGTGGGGTCCGAGGAGCAGGCGAGACTCGTATCGCCAGGTAGCTCTGCTTGCTGTTGTAGCTTCGAGGCGAGGTATGAGTAGTCTATACGGCGACCTATAGCTAACATCTCTGAGAAGTAAGAATCGGAGGAAAAGCACTTTTGTACTCGAAGACATCGGTTGAAGTCGATATAAGCAACAGCTGGCCTATCGTACACAACTGCACGGCGCAGAACCAGAACAGCAGTCAAACCACGCAGACGGTTCATCAATGCAGCCCTAGTAAGCCAAGTCTCAACGCTGCGATCATCGAGTGGCATT
The DNA here is from genome assembly GCA_022814695.1 of Neocatenulostroma microsporum. NCBI lineage: Eukaryota > Fungi > Ascomycota > Dothideomycetes > Mycosphaerellales > Teratosphaeriaceae > Neocatenulostroma > Neocatenulostroma microsporum. Next base: position 10,348 of record JAKLLW010000157.1, read on the forward strand.
TTGTATCGGTAGCCTGTCTCCTGGCGTGCCCGACTCCGAAACAATCCAGTCGACGGCCGATAAAGCCATACACGGCCCCACCGAGCCGATACACAATCGGCACACAAGATTGTGGGCGTGAGGCTGTGACCGGCGTGGTCGGCCCGATACCGGTAGACGATGTATATATATGCTCACCGGCGAGCGTTTTCGATGCAACAAAACTGCATATGCGGCCGACCGCAATCTCAAGCGTCGCAGAGCTGCTGCGATCACTGACATAAGTCGCCGCAAGCGAGGAGACCCGGCAAAGACCCAGCATAGCAGGCACCGGCGCCAAGACGGTATAACCTCGATCGAGCGACCAGGCGCGGGAGCCGGCATTCGATACAACGCAGGAGATAGTGGTGCGGCTCCAGAGGCCAGCGCTGTGTAACGCGATCGCCAACAAACTCAGTCCTGGTATAGGCTACTGGCTTCATGTTGGACCTACTCGGCGAGTCGTCACTCGTTCTCGAACCGGGCTTGACTCCGGGCCTTACGTCAGGCACAACCTTTTGGGTGAGAGGGCATTATCTTAAGAGGACCGAGGACCGGGAAACAGGAGTATCGGCACCGGTCAAAGCCCCAGCTGCCGTGGACCGTGGGCCACCAGAGACCCGATAAAGCTGGAACAGCGCCATGTCGTGCCGTGTCGCCAAAACTAAGCTGGCTGCTGCAACGATACCCAAACAAAGTGGACCACGCTCCGACCAGATTGCACGAGCGCATGTAGCTGTAGAACGCAGGCCTGCCCGGCTATTGGCACCCCAGCATGCTATCGCGAGTCGTGGTGGGAACCAACGTCACCTTCCGGCTCACTGAGATGCAGACGCCAGAGCATGGTAGGTAGCAATCGAACCACGGCAGCACCAGAGATCGGTAGACGGTGATCGAAAAACTGCATGCAAGTGAGCTACGGGAGACGCTCAGTGTAGTGTGCCAGTTGAATGACTAGGGGTAGACAATATCGCTGCACTTGGAACAAGCTTCTCTGCATGTCAGGGCCCGTCATCCCCGACGACTATCCATGCCGCGCCGTAGCTCGACTCTCACATAAAGTGAGGAACGAACGGAGCGTTGCACGGGTAACGTCACGTTTGCGTGGTGGCTTCGATTGACGCAGATTATGACTGTGCCAGAGATCAGAGCTGAGCATGGTGCGCTGGCACAGCATGTATCGCATGCGTCGCCTCGTCTCGTGACGTGCAGTGGCATCGCGTGACTAAGCGCTCTCTCAGCCTTGCGTCTTGGATACATCAATACCTTACGACGCCGATTGATGGTGACGGGCTAGGCGTGGGCGTTTTCCGATGCGATTGCGCGGCTAGGATGGCGGCAGCAGCTTGAGGAGCTGTTTGTTGTGCGCATACCATGATGGTGCTGTCACTGGTGCTCGCAGAGAATGTTGGTGTGCGGGAGGCCTGGCCGTACGATGCTGAGTATTTGCGACTGCGTAGATCTCAGCGCAGGTTCTTCAAATATGAGCAACAGAGGGCCCATGGGCGTAGCTGGAACTGAGTCGATAGTAACCTCGTAGCGATGCGAAAGTCGGAGTTTGCTAGCGGACTGCTTGACATTCTGCGAAGTGATCCTGTCCCACCGTTGCTGAGACTTAGTACGAGGCTTGGTGACAACGGACGTTACCGCTTACGCTCCCACGATAGCAACTCGTTCTTGACCTTCGAGCGACCTATACGGCTGATTAGTGTCGCAAGCCTATGTGGAGAGTTCGTCCAGATTTCCCAGACTATCTCTCAACATTCACGTGGCTGTAAGATGCCCAACGGCCGATATATGAGCTCGAGGGTCGTTTGGGACAGGCGAGAAGGGGGCAAGCTCCATTGTCACCCCCCCTCCATAGATCTTGCTTGGCTCGTGTGGCGATTTCTTTGGACACTGTTGCGATGCGGGTACGCTGGTGTACATTCGGGCGTCTTTGGGTGCATCGGACGCTTTGGGATCATCAGATGTGCATAGAAACTTACTGCGATGACGGTAGGGAAGATATTAAGCACTTGTGAGCGTTTGACGAGTGTATTGTGATGTGCTGATAGCGTTTCTGGCGTGCAGGACTCCAGACCATTGTGGGTGTACACGCTTCTCTGTGCAACACCACGTTATGCTGCCTGCTAGAGGGCGACAGCGATACCCAGGCGCGAGGAGTCCATTCGGGAAGCACGAAAGGCAGGTGAAGCGGAATCCCTCCATAGCCGCACAGGATCTCGGACAGAAGTTTCTACTGCAGGCCATGAGAGAGCCATACGGTAGATCGATGGCATTTGCTTCCTTCGGAGACGAGCCCAGTGTGAGTTCGCGCTATCTCTGCTATCTCTCAGCGAACACCTTCCTACAGTCGCCCAGAAGACGACACAGCGGCCTCTCAATGTACTGAGCTTTCGGATGTTACTCCAGCTTCATACTCTCGAAGCGCGCCAAGCTCTCCTCATACGCACGCTGCTCACTGAGAACGTTCCTTAAGTTCTCATTTTCCTTCCGTCTTATCTCCTCAGCAACCCTCTCACCGAGATCGTGGATCAGCTTCTCCTGCTTCTTGACCTCATCAGCAGCTTTAGCCATCTTAGGCTTGATCTTCTTGATCTCAGCATCGGGATCCACCTTGCCCTTCAACTCCAGGAAGACAGCGACATCCGCAGATACCGGGTAGACAGCACAGCCTGCTGGCACGGACTCGCCCTGCTTGAGAACGGTGACAGTGCTCACGTGCTTTCCAGAGAGCGTCTTGATCGATGCGGACTCAGACGATACAGTCTGGTGAGCTTCATCGCTCGAAGCCTGCACGTACGCCTTCCCATCTTCCTTAATGCTGTACTCCTGCACCAGCGACCGGATGCCCTTTGAGCAGCCCAGCACGATGTCGTACGCACGCTCACTCTCCTTGTCGTCCAACCCACTCTCGTACTCTGGATAGGCCGCGATAACGATGCTCTTTGTCTCGTCACCAGCCCGCCTCGGTAAGCGCTGCCACAACTCCTCGGTCAAGAACGGCATGAAAGGGTGCATCATCCTCAGCCCGGTATCGAGAGCGGTGTACAGCGTATTCCTCGCACTGCTGCTCTCCTCCGGCGTACCATCGCGGATAATGGACTTGCTGTTCTCGATGTAGACATCACACAGATCGTAAAGCCAGTAGCCATGCAGCGCCTGCGTAGCCTGCGAGAACTCACGCGCAGCAAGCGACTCGTTGACCTTCTTGGCAGCGTCGTTGAGCTTATGGAGGATCCATCGCTCAGGCAAAGACTCCTTGCCAGTCTTGCCGCCCTTAGCTGGAGGTGTGTAGTCATCAGGTAGAGCGCCAAGCACGTACTTGGTAGCCTGGTAGATCTTGTTGCAGAAGTTACGGTAGCTGCGCATGACCTTTACATCGAAAGCAATGTCGCCGCCACCCGTGGTGTAGTTGATCAGAGAGAACCGCAGAGCATCGGCACCGCATTCGTCGATACCATCCGGGAATGCCGACTTCTGCCACTTCGAAGCGCGCTCGATCTCCTTGGGCGCGAGATTGCCGGTCTTGAGCTTGCCGGTCAGATCATCCAGACTAATGCCGTCCATGATGTCCACCGGATCGATGACATTGCCGAGCGACTTCGACATCTTGCGGCCTTCCGAATCACGGATGAGCGAGTGGCAGTACACCTCGGTGAAAGGCACCTTGCCCGTCATCTTCAGCCCAAACATGATCATCCTCGCAACCCAGAAGAACAGAATGTCCCAGCCAGTCTCCAGCATCGACGTGGGGTACAGCTTCTGAAGATCGTGCGTCTGGTTCGGCCAGCCAAGCGTCGAGAACGGCCACAGGCCAGCCGAGAACCACGTATCGAGACAGTCCGGATCCCGCTCCAGCTCGAACTCCTTGCCTGGGAACTTTTTCTGCGCACGCTCGCGCGCCTCTTGCTCAGTGTGCGCGCAGATCCAGTAGTCGGCTTCCGTGTCGTACTCCGGCCCATCCTTGATCTTCACATAGTAGGCGGGTATCTGATGACCCCACCACAGCTGCCTTGACAAGCACCAATCATCGATCTTCTCCATCCAGCGGTAATAGGTGTTCTCGGAACTCTGCGGTGACAACTTGATTTCCCCGTTCTTCACGACCTCGATGGCTGGCTCAGCGAGCGGCTTCATCTTCATCCACCATTGTGGCTTCAGGATCGGCTCGATGACGTCCTTCGACTTGGAGCAGAGCGGGATGGACATCTTGTTATTGGCCTTGCCAGCGTACAGGCCCAGCTTCTCGAGCTCGTTGATGACAGTGTAGCGCACATCGAAGCGCTTCTGGCCCTCAAACTGCCCAGCATTGGAGTTCATAGTGCCGTCGTCATTGAGAATGTTGATGAACTCGAGGTTGTGCTCCTTACCGCGCTTGAAATCGTTGAAGTCGTGGGCGGGTGTGATCTTCACAGCACCAGTACCGAAGTCCTTCTCCACCGTGTCGTCACCGAAGATGGGTAGCAAACGGTCGACAAAAGGATGCTTGACCTTCTCACCCAACAAGTGCTTATACCGCTCGTCGTCCGGGTGCACGGCAACGCCACTGTCGCCAAGCATGGTCTCCGGACGGGTAGTTGCCACTTCGATGAACTCCTTCGTGCCATCGACCGGGTATTTGAAGTTCCAGATGCTGCCGAACTCGATCTTCTTGTCGTAGCCGGGCACATCGATCTTCGTCGAGCCTTCCAGCTCCTTCTGATCGACCTCAAGATTCGACAGGGCAGTAGTGAGCTGCGTGCACCAGTTCACGAGCCTGTTTGCACGATAGATCAAGCCTTGGTCATGGAGCTCCACGAACGTCTGCCGCACAGCAGCCGAAAGGTTGTCGTCCATGGTGAACGCTTCCCTCGTCCAGTCCATTGAACCTCCTAACCGCCTGAGCACCTTGTTGATCTCCTTGTGGTAGTCCTCCTTCCACTCCCACACACGCTGCACGAACTTCTCGCGTCCCAGGTCATGTCTCGTAGTGCCGTTCTCCCTGTTGTACAGCATGTTCTCCACGACACTCTGCGTTGAAATACCAGCATGATCACATCCAGGGACGTACAACACCGTCAAGCCCTTCATCCTGTTCCACCGTATCATCGCATCCTGTAATGACGTCGCCAGAGCATGTCCTATGTGCAGCTTGCCAGTCACGTTCGGAGGCGGTATCGAGATGACAAACGAGCCCGCCTTCTTCACCTCACCATTCTCAGCGAAGTCCGGCTGGTGGAAGCCCTCCTTCTCCCACCAGTCATACCACGCGCTCTCCACCACAGACGGTATGTACGCCTTGTGATACTCATCGTCGAGCGGCTTGAGTATCTTCTTGTCGCCCTTCGGCGTGTCCTCCTTATACGGCGGGAGCTTCTCCTGCTCCTTCTTCTTCTCCTTCTGCTTGGGCTGCGACTTGGCTGCGAGGTCCTTCTGCTTCTCCTGCTTCGCGGCAAGCTTAGCAGCCTTCTCGGCCTTTTGGCGTTCTTTGGCGAGCTCACGTTCGGACTTCTCCTTCTTCTCGCCGTTCTTGTCGCCGCCGTCCTGGCCTGGAGCATTGACACCCTTGTGATCGCTGTTTGCTGCTTCGAGAATGGCGGATTTGGCGTCATCTGAAGGTGGTGGAGGCTGGCCGGAGACCGGGCCCGTCTTCTCGCCCGTGGGGTTGTGGGAAGCAGCGTTCAACGCCATATTGTTGTAAAAGGTCCGTCGAGGAGTATAGAATCGAATGGGCGAGCGCCGAAGGAGCGCTCGGCACAGTATCTTGCCCGCACGATCAATGGTGGAACCTCAGTCCTTGTGGTTGAGCTACGTAGCCTGGACGTGTGTGCAGTGTATGAAAAGCAAAGCTCTGTTATCGGGGAGTTTTGGAGTCACTATATGAGTCGAGCTATCAAAAGTTCAAACAGAAGCTCTGAAGCTTGCGATGGTGCGATCATGTCATACCGCTAGCAGTATATTATGGTCCAGCGCACGGATCCGGCCTTCCCTCTACAACTCTACTTTGCTTTCTTCTGAGCAGTGACAACACACATGATAAGGAGTAGGAGATGAGACAAGTCGTTAACTTGGTTGTGCTCGCTATCTACTAGACCATTGCGTCTGATCTTTGCACCCCAGCACACCGAGAATGAGCGACACTGCCCTGCAAACCTCTCCGAAAGGGGAGTATGTTGCCGGGCCTCGTTGCTGATGATACTCCGTTGCTGATCGTCCTCCGAACACCACGTCAATCGACCCGTTGAAGGAGTATACCGCCTCGAACATCCCAATCTCAATCCTCGCGGTTCGATTCCTCGATCGCAGCCAGAGCACCGTCGACGTCGAAATTACCTGCGGACACCATGCACAAGTCTAGCCCGTGCCACGTGTACGGACCGGACGCCTTCCTGGCGCTGTATCGAATTGCATTGGTCGGATCGGCACATAGCATTCCTCTCTCGTCCAAAGTCTCCCTGATGGTCCCATCCAAGCTCCAGACGCCACCACAAAGTTGGCCGAACAGCAGGAGCGAGCGGTTCATTGTGGTCCGTCGATTCCGGGTGTTGTTCGCAGCAACACCTTCTGCCCGAGTGCCCGCTGCAGATGACGAGAAGAATAGCTCCATATCAAACCCGCCCTCCAGAAGCTCCTGCTCGAACACGTTCATGTGTATGCCGCATTGCAAGTCTACCTCCTTGATGTTGGGCAGAGACAGGGCAACTTCGTCCAGTATCCGGGTCGCAGCTTGCTCTACGCACAGTGTTAGCCGGCGTCCGCCGCGACCTTGTTCTGGACGCAACACGTACCTTCGATCTGCGTCCATCCGCTTGCGCACATCGTCGCCTTTAACGACGTACATTGCTGCAATCTTGCTAGCAAAGATGCCGTCTGCTGATGGTAGTGTGCTGCTGGCCTCCCGCCGACATCGAGGCTGGCGGTCACGACCACTTTGGCGTGTTGTAGGGGCAGTATTTCCTCGTACTCGGACCGAAATTGCTTGCTCACTTGGACCAAAGACCGTCGGGGACATGCTGACAGAGTGATGTCGAACCAATCGAGGTAACAGGACCTATTGTAGTCTACACCCTCCTTCAAGCATCCGAGTTCCTCGTACACCATGTTGCGCATCTCTCTCGGCAGGTCGAAGAAGCGGAAGGCGTCGCGTTGAACCTCGGGGGCGGCCATGACGAGCTTTGTCGACTGATAGAGTTGGCCCTCTCACTCTGTGCCGAAGTTGAAAGATAAAAAAAATGCACATCCCCGCTTTAAGAGTCGAAGTGAAGATTGATTGGGCCTATGTTTCGGAGGTAAGACTGACGTCACTTGCATGTGACTGATCTGCAAAAGTTGCTCATTGAGGAAGGAGCGAACACCAAACGCCAAGTCAATCGCGAACTTCAAAAGTCTTCACCTCAGACTTCGACTTGAACTTATGCACAACGTCAACAACCTTCGTGCCACCACCGACCTGGAGGCCACGATGACTCTCAATCAGCAGTGTCGCCTCTTGGCACTACCACGCGAGCTATGGGATGCCATCTCCCTGCACGCTGGCACAGAGATCGACATTGCCGAACAGTATGAAAACGGACCGAACGTCACTTTGCACAACGCGCTCAACCTGAACCTTCTCCTCACCTGCAGCCAAGTCCGTGACGAGTTCGCCGAGGGCCCGAGATATGGGTGCAAGGTGCCGACATCCAAGTCATCGTCTCCACCGACCTCAAACTGCGTCTCGACGACATCATCCTCCCCAAGAGCTTTCCGCGCGACATATTCAGCAGGGAGCTCAGGAGCTGTGACCTGATCGTTGACCTAAACGACTTGTGTCACGTGTTTCCACTTCCTCACACCACTGAGCGGTCTCCTCCAGCCAACATAGGCACGTCCTGGACCCTAACTGAAAGGGTCACGTACCGAGCCTCGACATTGTTCAGCCAGATGGAGCAATGGCTTCCACATGTCGGACACATTAGACTGCTCATTGTCTGGCGGAAGAGCAGCTTCCAATTCTACCCAAACATGCTGGAGACTGGAGATCTGGAGTGCGGGAGGGGAGTGATGTGCGGACCGGTTCGAGGATTTAGTGTATCCCGGGTTGTGTCTTAATTGCAGTTGTGCTGCTTTGGCTGTGCCTGCGCGCTCTCTCTCCGAATCTCGAGCCGGCCTTGATGCTACTAGGAAGGCACCTACCATACCTCGACCGATCGCAGACTTCAGGGGGATCGAGGACAGCAACACATTGTATGCCAGCCGTGACGGCCTCACCATCCTTTTCATGATGAGGATACCGCTACGGATGGAGATCGAGGGAGTCAAAGAGATTGACCCTGGTCTGTCACCCTACCCTCATCCTATTCCCGGGTCACTTTCAACTGCGCAATTTCGGGCTCGAGATGGTCACTACAGTACGGTGATCACTCAAAGCGATGGAGGACAATACCTTGTCAAGGGCCAGCCAAATCGCCCAGTACCTGCTTAGCCCTCTGCGACATTCGGGAACTGTGGCGCTGCACGTCGGAGACGGCCCAAGCTTCTACGGGTGGGACGCAACATTCGTGGGGACGGAGGATCATTGAGAGGAGTTCCGAGCAGTAAATCGCTGGTGGGGAAGGCGAAGGAGACAATATGGCTATGGAATGGGCAAGGACAGTAAGTTTGCCAACGTTGGTCTGTCACATGAGTATCAGTGTAGCAGAACATCCGGGTGGGAGAGTAGAATTGGTGGATACGAGATATAGCGTAATGCACTTCATCCAACATATCAGCACGGTTATCTGCTCGCATTGCGCTCTTCATATGGCGTCGGGCGAAGTAGGTGGAGAAGCTCCGGATCCTGTCGCCAGCAAAAGCGAATGGCGAGTTCGAGGAAGTCTGAATGGACTTTGAAGTGAATGGAAAGAATGATTGATGAAAACCAGAGCTCTCGAGGTGCTCCGTTGCCGTTTGCATGTGACCGCCATTAATTAGGCAGGAGCGAACGCCAAGACGCCCGTGCATTGAAAGAGATCGTCCAATTTCTTGACCTTTCGCTTCCTCATCGTCGCAATTCGAACAACAACAACACCAGTTCCCTCACCGATGGTCAAGGAACCACCATGGCCTTGAGACAGAGATGTCGCCTCTTGGGCCTGCCACGCGAGCTGCGAAACGAGATCTACTTGCATGCAGGCGTAGACATCGGCTTCCCTTCTATTCCTAACCACAAGACTGGTGGAGCGTACCTCATCTTCAGCAACGCCCTCAACTGCAGTCTGCTCCGAACCTGCAAGCAGATACGCGACGAATACGCCGAGACTTGGTCGCAAGGGGCGGATATCGCGGTCGTGTCTCGTGACAGTCTCGAGCTCAGATCCGACAACCTCTTTGTTCCACCAACATTCCCGCGCGGACTCCTAAGCGGCAACTTCCGAAGCTGCGACCTCATGATCGCTTTTCACTGTCTAGGTCAGACTCTGCCGCGCGAAGAGGTACGAGCGTTCAGTCGTCGTCGAGCCGAGAATCCTAAGTCGGTCGAGATAGACACTGCTTGGACGCCTTCGCGAGCGATGGTGGACCGGATTTCGACCATGCTGGGACAGCTGCAGGAATGGCTCCCGAACGTTCAGCACGTCAGACTGGACATCGCTTCTCGCAACGCCTTCGATCACAATATGCATTTTTTCCACGATCTGCTCAAACGCAGCTTCATACAACCTTCACATTTCGCCGCCATTGAGGGAAACAGCAACATACCATACGCAAACAGGAACAAACTTACGGTATTCTTTACGATACTGGTACCGCTGCATATGGAGATTGTTGAGGGCGCTGATACTTGATACTTCTGGTAACCCTCGCAATGTCACTGCTTTCTCCGATTCGGTGTCCGTTGGACCGCTGGAGAATGGTGGGTTGAAGATCACTCGGAGCGATGGCAAGACATACGTCGCGAAGGTTTCCGAAGAGCGTGCTCTCTGGGTTCTTCAGCCGATACGACTTGCAGAGCAAGGACAGCTGGAGCAGGAAGGTGAAGGGACGTTCTACGGGTTTCGGGCGATATGCAAGGAGCAGAGAACCCATCAATGAATTCCAGGGTACAGCAGCGGTATATCATCGACCACGCGAACGAATGTTGATACGTGAAGCGTTGCTGGCGAGATCAACAGCGCCGGAGATCAGGCTGGGTGGGAGCGAATCGGCTAGCCAGAGGATGAACATGGCTGGTTCACCATCGGTGCAGCAGTTCTCTCATACCACTACACTTGGTGTGAGCGAATGCAGATCCAGCAGCTGGGCTACGGAGATAAAAGCTGGCGTAAGTCTCAATGTTCATAGACCGAAACGCGAGTCAAGTCCGCGGATGTCTCCAATCACCAACACCAACATCCGCCATGAGAGTGCGATGCTTACGTAGTACAATAGCGAATGCGAATGCGGCGTCAAATCCCTGCAACGAGAACTCTCACACTTTCGTCCTCAAAGATCTCTATCCAAAAGTGACCGAGCGATAACTGCATGAAGCTAGCCTCAAGTCAGCATGCTTTTCAGCTGAGTACTTCGGCTTCGTACAGTCAGTCGGAGGCTTTGAGGTCTAAGCGCCTCAAAAGCAATGCATGGGCAGCAAGCTCGAATTGAGGCATACATAGACTCTCGGCCTGCCATTGTACTGTTCGCGTTTTGTTTCAAAATCTTTCACATCTGCCCATCACCACTACACTCCCATCCCAATCATGTCCACCTCAAACGGCACCAAGCCAGCAATCGTCCTAGTCCCCGGCGCCTGGCACGAACCCTCCCAATACACACTCCTCACCACCCGCCTCGAAAAGGCAGGCTACCCAGACATCACGACCTGCGACCTCCCCTCGAACTCCACGAACGCCACTCCACCAGTCCCAGGCCTCTCAAGCGACATAGCTTTGATCCGCGCCGCCATAATAGCCTACCTCAACCGCGGCCAGAATGTCATTCTCGTCCTCCACAGCTTTGGTGGACTCACTGGCCCGGCCGCTGCCAGGGGATTACGGCCTGAAGATAGAGAGAATGGCAAAGGCATACTAAAGTTAGTGTGCTTCACCGCCATGGTGTGCGAAGACGGAGTGTCCTGCCTCGACCTCAGCGGCGGCCAACACGCGCCTTGCGTGCACTTCCCTCTTCCGGAACCGGAGAACGAAGGGTTTTCTGGTGTCCATGATCCGGGGCATTACATGTACAATCTCTGCTCCCCAGAAGTACAGCAAGAGAATGCGAAGAAGCTGAGATTGCTTAGCGATGCGACATGTCGTGATCGGAATCATTATGCGGGTTGGAAGGACATTGATACCTATTACTTGATTTGCGAGAAGGATAATGTGTTTCCAGTACCTGTGCAGGAGATGTTTAGTTCAGGGCCTGGTGGGAGATGGAAGAAGATCGAGAGGTTGGAGGCGGATCATAGTCCGCAGCTAAGTAGGCCGGATGAGTTGGCGGATTTTGTTGTGAGATGCATTGAGGACGAGAGCTGAGATGGTGGACTAGAATAAGAGTACACGGTCTCTGATCTCACTAGTCGGGTTGGGCTCTGCTGGAGCATAGTGTTCGTAGAAAAGTATCCATATGCGATGGCAATTCATCTCTACCGGCTGAAAGAACGGCGTGGCGTTGCGCCTTCGACTAGGTGTCGACTCACAGCCCGTTTCAGCACTCGTTCCATCCTTTGCAGTGATCGATATGATCGTAATTGATGTTGCTTGCCGAGTTTCATGAAGAATGAGAACTTAGAAGCAGGTTATCGGTGTCACCTCGCCAATGTTCGAGGCGAATGGAACTAGTCTCGAAATAGCCACGCGAATCCATGTCGGCATGACGCAGATTTGGGCTGCGAGGGGCATGCGAACCACGATCAATGTTTGCTTCCATGCTCCATATCGACTGCGCCTCACCTCGACACCGGTCCGAGTGACTCTTCAGCAGAGCCGCAGAGTGTACAAAGGGCGGTCGGTCCTTCACCGTTCATCCTGCAAACTTCCGCATATTCTGTCGCATACCTGAGCTGCGCCCCCGGCCGAACCGCATCACGAACGCGCCGCGCCGAGTCCGCTGTATCCCTCGAGTCCATTGCGCATTACGTCTACTTTGGGAGCTCGTGATCGCGTGAGAGTGGCGACGCGACCGGTAAACGGAAAGGCTATTGTACGGCGTCGCGAACGATCATCAGCCGTATCTTCTAGAAGCCGAGACTAAGCGGCATATCGTGATGGCATACAATCGTGGCTACAACCCTGATGCTCTGCCTGCGTGAGTCGCTTCCATTTCATTCGCTTTGCTTGGTTAGAAGACATTCGCGAAATACATGACAGCGTATCACTTTGGACCGCGACAGCTGACTCGCTACGGCTACTCTAGGCACGCAGAGCCGGAGCAAGCAGCGGCGATGATGGGCTCGAACGGACCTCCACCACCGCGACAGCATAGCGCCTCAATGGGTTCGAACTACAACAAGCCAGTCCCTCCTCCGCCGCAACAGAACCTAAGACCGCAAGATGGATATGGGAGGCCGCAACAGGGCCAAGGATACCAACAAGCACCTGGCGCATACAACTCGGGACCACCGCCGCCCCAGAATCAAGGCTACAGCAATCCCGGGAGGCAGCCATCACCGAGGTACGATCAGTACAATCAGGGTCCGCCTCCACCACAACGATATGGCAGCCAAGGCGGTGGTTACGGTCAGGGCGCGCCACCACCTCAGCGCAATCCTCTAGCATCACCTCCACCACCAGCAAGCTACGGTCAAGGCCCACCGCCGCAAGGCTACCACAACCGTCCTCCCATTCCCGAGCAGCAACGCCCACCGACGGTCGCTCCGCAAGCACCCCGCGACGGCAACGACCGCGACGCACTCTGGCCTCTCTTCCTGCAAGTAGACAAAGATCGCTCAGGCCAGCTCTCGGAAGAGGAGCTCCGTCGCGCATTAGTGAACGGCGATTACACGGCTTTCGACCCGCACACCGTCAAGATGATGATCCGAATGTTCGACACCGACCGATCTGGCACGATCAACTTCGACGAGTTCTGCGGACTCTGGGGCTTCCTTGCTGCGTGGAGAGGTCTGTTCGATCGCTTCGATGTGGATAGGTCTGGTAATATCAGTCTACGAGAGTTCGAGGATGCGTTGGTGGCGTTTGGGTACCGGTTGAGTCCGCAGTTCGTGCAATTACTCTTCAGCACGTACGCGAGGAGCAAGTCAAGAGGTCGAGGCGACGACTATGAGAGGGAGAAAGTGCTGTCGTTCGACCTCTTCGTGCAGGCGTGCATCAGTCTGAAGAGGATGACGGATGTGTTTAAGAAATACGATTCGGATCGCGATGGGTATATTACGTTGAGCTTGTAAGTGCACGCCAGTGAGGATGGAACGATTTAGGTTGTTTTGCTGACTGTCTTGGTTGCAGCGAGGAGTTCCTGACCGGTGCGCAAGCCCTCTTCCTGTTCAATTCCATATCGGCCAATACCGACACGGGACTATACTGACGACCGATGAAGAGATCTTGAAGCAGAGATGAGACACCCTCGATAGATGCCCACAGCTCGTGCGAGCAGGATCACACGAGCGCGAGCATAGAGCTTGACCGGAGATCGTTTCGCGAATCCGGTGACCTTGTTTGAGAGCATCCCATGCTACCAACATTCTATGAGGCCGCGTTTCCTGGAGAGAAGAAAGGATCGCAAGAGGCGTCCCTAGCATGTATCCCTCCGCCAGACGCGGAGTCCACGGCTGGAGACGGGGCTCGGTTGGCTGGCATCAGGATACGGCGGTGATGGAGGAGTGATGGTATCAAGAAGAGTAGATTCAGCTACAGCATGATACCAACGTGCCTACGAATGACAATGACATTGAGAAGCAGAATGTTCTACGATCATCGAGTGCGGATTCGACCTATACTTCCGAGTTCTCGCTCTCTAGCTTCTTTGACTACCTTTGCACCTTAGAGGAAGCTGTATATGACCGTTCACGCATGACTGTCACTTGTAGTCTCAGCCTTATCCATATCATACCCCTCCGCCAAGCAATTCTGCTCTTACCGCATGGAGCCTTCAGCCCCTCCTAGCGCCAGATTTAAGTGGATCTCACCCCCTAGCGCACGAAGTCGTCTACTTCTGCAACCCTCTCCACGCTCTCTATTTTAAGTACACTACACTTCCAGAAACTTAGGCGTCATCGTCAATCCTGACCATCGCTGTGGGGTCGTCGATTACCAGGCCAGGACATCCATTGACTTGGTTTGCGCGTTTCGCCGCGTTGTTTGGAAACACTAAACAGGCGCGACGTATTGGGGAGTGTTGCGTCGACTGCGTCGTCAGCTCAGCTTCTCCCTCGAGTGCTTGCGCACAAGGCGGCGTGTTTCTTGGGACGCCACGCTTTGGCGCCGGTCGATGCGCGTCTGAGCGCGAAGGAAGTCGAATATGGGCAGGCGCAAGATTGAGGTTCGTGTTGTCGCGATTCGCTCAGCTCTTGTTGAAACTTTGCTGACATTGCGACACAGATCAAGCCCATTCGCGATGACCGCAACCGGTACGAACTCATCACGGACCCTCCACCTTCGCGCCTACTGACATTGATCTAGATCCGTGACCTTCCTCAAGCGCAAGGGCGGTCTCTTCAAGAAGGCGCATGAGCTTTCCGTCCTCTGTTCCGTCGACGTCGCCGTCATCATCTTCGGGCACAATAAGAAGCTGTATGAATACTCCTCATCGGACATCAACGAGATTATTGGTAGGTTTCAATACTATGGCGGCGCGCATGAGCATAAGGGACCAGCGGACTTTGCAGACAAGGGAGGAGATGGCGATGATGAAGACGAGGAAGGTGGGGAGGATGGCGGCGACGAGGCAAGAGGCACACCCGACCCGAACCATCCCATGATGCACCCGCAGATGCAGAACCACCCAGGTTTCCAGCATGTAGTGAGGCAAGGGACACCGTCAGGATCGCCACCGATGCACAATGGGCAGATGCCGCAGTTCGTGAGGGGCCCATCGCCACTGCCGCCAGGTATCTCTCGGCCTTCGTCAAGAGCAGCTCAGCATCCCGGCGTACCTGGCCAACAGCCGGGACACATACGCAGGACAAGCTCGAACCTAGTACCACAACACATGCAGCAGACGCAAGGCCCGCCACCCCAGGCGAGCTATGCTTACACACCCAACCCACCCTTTTACAACCCTCAGGCTGCGGCTCAGATGCAACAACGGCCGGTACAGCAAGGACACCAAGCAACCTATCCGCCTCCTTACCCACCACAAGCGCCCCATCCGCAGATTCAGCAAGCTTTCATGCAAGATCAACGACGAGCATCAGGACCACCAGCCTTCCCTCCTCAGCCACCACCACAAGCGAGCATGCAACGAGAGTTCCTACAACCGCCGCAGCCCCGTCCACACCCATCGCCACAACCACAGCAAGGTCCTCCTAGAGGTACACCGTCGCCACAGCCACCTCAGCAGCAGTTTGCAAGCCCACCGATGCCACAGCCGAAGCCACTACCTGCGCACGCAAAGCAACACAGCATCTTCACGCCCATTGACGATAGCAGATCGATGCTCGCGCAGCATTGGGGCTCGACTAGCAATATGGATCCGAAGATTGACCCGGCAATCAAGCAAGAAGGTGGGCCTCGCGCGGCCTCGATAGATATTGCGGCCATGCAGCGGGACAAGCAGAATGCGCAGATGCAGAGACCCAACGGCGCATCACCTAGACCGCCGCCTGCCAGATCGCCGAGACCACCGCAGCCTCCTCAGCGGACCACAAGCACCTCCAGCATGCCAGCCGGGCCTAGTAGAGTGAGCACCAACAAGTCGGATGCCAAGCGGCCAAGGTTGAACCTACAAATACCGAGCGAGCAATCTGGCGATGAAGGAGGGACGGGCTCTGCTCCGGATGACACCGCAACAGGGCCGCCGACCGGAATACAACAGCATCAAGATCGAGTGGTACGTATCTGATGGGTAGCACCCCCGGGAGGCCGTTTCAGACATCTGAAAGAACCCCAGACTTTGTGAGACATCCGCTGACCATTATACCCATCGTTTCTTAGGTACTACCTCCACCGTCTCCGAGTGCAGGAGCACTGCTATCAGCAGGCGCGCAAGGACCTCCGAACCCATTTGCCAGACCAGCGCCGCCTATGAGTACCAATCCACACGCCATGAACAGAGACGCCAACCACATCGAGACGCCGATCAGCGCGTTACCAAGTAGATTTATGTCTGATAATCTGTTACCGTCGCCAAGTACGTTCTACCCAGAGTGGGGCTTTGGGAGAGGGGATCCGAACATGCCTTCGCCGCTCAACTTCCAGACACCGATCGTACCTAATGGGGGGTGGAAGGAAGAAGACAGGAAGAGGGCGTTGGAGGAGGCAGAGGGCTCAGGGGACGCGAAGAGGCGAGCATAGAGCTTGACTTGACTACCGCTGGAGGGCTCTGGGTGCTGGAAAAGTGTCAGATCGTGTGGAGATGACGATCGTTTCAGTCAACGTGCGGCGTTCTGGGACGCATATGACGGAGGATGATGACTCTATACCCAAATAGCAGGCTTGTGCACCATCCCACGAGCAACATTTACCTATTATGCCCCTATATTGCCCTCCCAGCGTCACTGCAGGCTCGATGTACTCGAAGAATTTTGCGGGGATGTGTACATGGCAGCAATAGCAGGTCGTTTTAGATCTCAGATCTGGATGATGGACGATGTTGCTCGATCTTACACCATCCCCGGAAGAGAATCTGGTGATTATTGTCTGTATCGCCCTCCCAGCGTCAATAAAGGCTCCATGTGAGCGAGGAGTCTTACGGAGAGTGTGCCTGCCAGCAACTGGTGTCCAAGCCGATTCCAAGGATGTCGGCCGATCAATACCGCGTTTACGACTCGCTCACCACAACCACGACTAGTACTATAGCGGACCACAAGCACACTCACGACGAGATCGGCTAGCTAGAGACGGCAGAGCGGGTCACAATGAGAAGCAGCAATAGCTTCACAAGCAGTAGTACGCTTCTTCCTCTATATCACTGCGGGTTGTCTACTGACAGCGCTTAGCGGCTACTAAAGTCATCCTCTCGCGGCTTTCGACTATGCTCCTTACGATTCTTATCTGCCTGATCTGCATAATTAGTGTCTAAGCCGCCGATCCCAAGGTCATGTTGCTCGATGAATACCGCTTTTACGACAACAAGTACTTCCATCCCGGAGTGATAGATATCCTCGAGGAGCTGAGAGAGCTGGCGAGCAGCGGCATGAAGACAGAGCTCGACGAACAACTGCTCTCTTTCTAACAAACTCTTATACACCGGGAGTATACGCAAAATACTGCCTAAAGAGGACTGTTCCTTTCGTTGCCTGTAACGAGGATTCTAGAGAGATCGGAACCGGCATTCTCGACGCGAGCTGCAAGACTCACACCGTTACTCATACCGTCACCGTCACTGCAACTCCTGCCGACCCTACACCTCCCACCGAGCCTGCACCTCCTACCGAGCCTCCAACTCCGACTGACCAAACACCTTCGTCGCCAACACCTCTGAGAATTACGGCTTCCTGTTGAACTTGCACCATCCCACGAACAATGTCCACTCGATGTGTTGCCCTCCTAGCGTCACTGCAGGGCCAATGTATATACTCGAAGAATCTTGTGGGGATGTGTATATACATGCCAGCGATGGCGGCTCATTCTGATCTGACCTCAGATCTTCTCGATTGGTGACTTGCTGGCTTGGCCGGACGATGTACATCCCACGAACAGTCTCTGCTCATTAGGGGCCTGTATTGCCCTCCCGGCTCTGATGGTCTCCTCATCTGCACGCAAGCGGCGCGAGCCTTCCGTGACCGGTTTACTCGATTGGTCCCTGGTACGGCGTGCCGAGGATTGACATGGGCTAAGGTAGAGGGCAGATCGAGAGGAGGCTTCAGCTGTGCGACAAGGAGAGAGTCTCAGCTAAGCGACAAGAATATCGTATTTTACCCAAATCTACTCCCTAGCATACCGTGTATGCCACACGATGCAGTATGTAACTCTTGCCCCCTACTGAGATCTTGCTCTAGCCCCTTCGGTTCGCGCGGTATAGTGTAAAGACTAGCTTTGCTGCTAGCTAGACGCCGCCTTGAATGGCGGCGACGTCGCATGTCGAGAGGTGTGTATTGCTTTGCGAGAAGTTGTGGTGTTGCGTTATGCGTGCGATAGCGTACTGTGCTTGAGCCTGTAAAGGCATTGGTAACCTAAGAAGTGCCATAGGCGTCGCCTGTTCTCAAGCTCATATATAGGCCTCCCTCCGTCTCTCGAAAGCTTAAGTCTCTGCGGTGATCAGCAACGACCTATTTCATCATCGGCCTTTAAAGCTGAACTGCGTGTTGTCCTGCTGTGGGTTCTACCTCTTATATAGACTTTCGACACGTGAGATGGCGTGCCTGCCCTGAAACGCGGAGCTTTGAGCTTCGCCAACTTCAACTTCAACCTCCACTACCTCTGCCTGCATACCTTCCTTCCCCGTTGGCTTGACTGTGCCTTACCCCCGTCTACCTCGTCGGCCGCCGTAGGAGTGCGCTGCTCAGTTTCCTTGCACATAATGGCAGATGCTCCACGCTTTTCCGCCCTGCCCGGCTACGATACCGCGCCCGATGTTTACGAGACGCCCGATTTGACGGACGATACCGCTACTACTGTCCAGACCTCCCCGCGATCACCTGCCGAAGAGTCTGTGACCAGTGAAGAGGAGGATGAGGAAGAGAGTGCACCGACAGGTCACGTGAGCAGACGGAGATTGTACCCCGAGCGGGCGAGGAGCAGATTCGGAGCTACGAGCACCAGAGTGGAAGTGAAGGGTGTGGATCTTAGTGACCGCGTTGATGGGAGGAGAAGAGGATACAAAGTCAGAAGAAGGAGGGGTAGTGGTGAGAGTGAGGAAGAGGAGGGTTTGGAGGCGAGGATTGCGAGGTTGAGAAGGGAGATTGAGGAGTGTAAGGCGGAGGCTGAGGCTGAGGAGGAGAGGGATGAGGATGGAGAGGAGCAAGGTGGTGGAGCGATGCAAGGACACGTGGATGGATTGAGTCGATTGCTTGCGAGTATAGAGGTACCTACGAATCAGGGCAGGAGAAGGACACAGAGACCGCCAACCTCCAATGGTGCGCCTTTCCCACCTGCGGAGTTGGATGAAGAGCTGTCGGAGGAACAGACATTGGGAAGGGTAGCGGCATTCGATACACGTCTATCAGCGCTGGAGCAAGCTCTCGGTATCTCAAGCCTTGATGCGACGCCCTCGGACGCTGTCTCGGCACCAGTACTCCCTTCCCTGACGGTCCTGGACCAACAGCTAAGCGCCCTAACATCCGCGACATCTCTCACAAGCCTCGAAGCAGCCAGTACTCGTATCCAGCGCCTCAAAAACGAAGCAGACCAGCTCTCCCAAATCACATCCGGCGCGGCAGTCAACGGCGAAGCCCCCGATGACTCAGAAACCCCCCTCTCCCAAGAAGATCTCGCAAAGCTCCAACAACTTTACTCCATCCTACCGAACCTGCAGTCCCTGACACCGACCGTACCAGCTATATTGGCCCGGCTGCGGAGTCTACGAACCCTTCATACGACCGCAGCCAACGCTGCGAGCGAGCTGGACGATGTAGAGAAACGACAAGCAGAGATGGAGAAAGAACTCGCTGCCTGGCGGGAAGGGTTAGAGAAGGTCGAGACGGCTGTAACGGAAGCCAGTGAGGCTAATGGCCGGAATGGAAGGGTGGTAGAGGGATGGGTGAAGGAGTTAGAGGGGCGTATGAAAGCTCTGAGATAGGCTTAGAACAGAGCTGGAAGACGTTGAATGTTACCGCCATCTGCAAAAGTCAGCACGGCGAATTGGCTGTCGTATCGCCTATACCACCTAAAACATCTACATTCTTCGCCAGCGTTGATTCAATTCCACTGGGCTCACTCCAACATGTTGTTCGAGACCGCCACACGTTGTTGCTCATGTTGATATTGATCTGTTACTGCTCGCCATATTGCCATACTGCTGCAGGGCAGCCACCCGACAGGAACACAACAACATCAAGACCAAGTCGTACTACCTGCATCGTCGCCGAGTGCAGGAGCACTGCTATCAGCAGGCGCGCAATCCAGGCTCAAATCGTTCAGAGCATGTACCAAGCCATGATCCGCTGCGACCTGTTCGACATGTCACTACCGGACATCTTCTACGAGCACACCACCCTCTAGCAGCTTGCCTTGGACATCCTTCTAGTCCATGTCTACGTCAAGCTCCACAAGCTACCTACCGACGCCCAGCTTTTTGAACTAAGCTGCATACGCAAGAAGGTGCTCGTCGTAGTGCCTCTACCCTCGAAAAAGTCACCATGGCATCCTTCCGAGATGATGAAGAGCTCGAGTTGCTTTCTCTGGATGGCGGTGGGGGCGGTGGCGCAGACGAGGAACAAGAGGGCGGCGGCGGCGCGTCTCGACGACATCTTTGACGCCACGCTGTATGCACCACCTCACCGCGCACAGCCCAACCCTGCTATCTTCGTGCTACTACAATGGCACACAACTCTCGGCCACTACCACACCAAGCGAGCAGTCTGGTGATGAAGGAGGTACTGGCTCAGCTCCGGACGACACCGCTACAGGGCAGCGGCCAACAGGAATGCAACAACACTAAGACCGAGTCGTATTATTTCCGCCATGTCCAAGCACACCATGGTCGACATTGGTGTCCCTGCCGACTGGCAGATCATGACTTCCGCCGCCAAGTTGGCGAACTCTGCCTCCGCCGTCAAGACTACGCACTGTGTCTTCCGGACGGGTGCCGGAATGTGGGTTGTGGGAGAATAGTCATGCAGAAATCTCCAATCCGAGTGAGTACAATTGGATCTCTCGTAGACTCGCAATACTTCAGCCGGCTGGCGACGTTGAGCGGAAAGGCCATATAGGGGTGCTGGTCATACGAGACAGCATGCAATCATCTCCAAATGGAAGGATTGCAATTAATTAGCCTACTGTATAGCTCTCTCGAGGTCTTTCACGGGCTCACTCAGCCTCTGGTCAACCATGGACATGAGCTCCAAGGGTCCACCATTAACGACCGGAGGCCGGAGGCAACTTCTTCGTACATTTTGGATTCCATAATACTTTTGTCGCACTCATAGTCCTGCAGCCTTGTTCTGAGCCGGGAAGACAGCATAGGAAAGCAGCCGAACCGTGAAGACAAGTCCTGGAACCGTGCTACCGGCTAATGTAGGGTTGTAGAACATATCGATACGGAAGCGCTTTGTGTCTCGATACGTACGCGCCATCTCCCACCGGTGACTCGGACATGGACAAACTTTGCGTCTGAATGAACCATTTAACAATTTAAGCGCCCCGGCTTTGCCTCCGCTCTCTCCACCTTCCTCTCTTTCGAACACTGTTCTGCAAGACTGGAAGGCTAGAGTTCGCAGTAGGGAGTCACAAGAATGTGTACGTCGGGCTGACCTCATATCGAATGCTGAGTTATGCCCACCACACCGGAGAAGTCCAGTGGTGAAGTTCCTTCCTTTCCTTCTCATCCCCTTCTCCTCCCATCTTCATCTCCAAGCTGACAGACCGCAACCATGGGCTCATACGATGAAAGGCAGCCGCTCTCCCTGAAAGTGCTCGGTACCAATCAAGGCACAAGTATGGACGGCATCGACATCGTGCATGTCCACTTCACGCAAGCCATGCCCGGCGCTCCATTACACATGAGACCCTTGCACTACGGCGAGATTGACTTTCCAGCCAAGCTAAAACAAAAGACAATGCGCGCCATCAAGGAGAACCAAACTTCTCCGGAAGAAGTCTCTGTCCTGAACATTCGCCTGGGAGAATTCGTCGCCGATGCCCTCAAGCAGTTCGCAGCACAGGAAGGCTTCAGCTTGAGAGACGACGTTGATCTCATTGGTGGCCAAGGCCAGACATTCTGGCATCTTCCTTTGCCTGATCTGTTTCCTGGCCGCGATGTATCACGAGCGCATATGGACATTGCAGAGATCTCCATCATTGCTGCGAACACTGGCGTCACCACTATGGGCAATTTCCGTGTGTCCGACATGGCTCTGGGACGTCAAGGGTGCCCTATCTTTTCTGCGTTAGACAGCCTCCTTGTGAACCACCCGACGAAGAACAGAGCTGTGCAGAACATCGGTGGCATTGCGAACTTCTCTATCAGCCCTGCAGGAAACGTTGAAGGCCACTATGACTTTGACACTGGTGAGTAGACTGACGGACTCAGTATGCAGTGGCTGTTTGAATACATCGACTGACTATGAGTTTCATCGTTTCGCAGGTCCAGGAAATGTGTTCATCGACGCAGCAGTGCGCTACTTCACAGATGGCCGACAAGAGTACGACAGGGACGGTGCAATGGGCGCTAAAGGTACTGTCGACCAGAGCGTTGTAGACGACGTATTATCCGGCCCCTATTTCCAACACGATATCCCCAAAACAACAGGACGGGAGACATTCGGCGACAGTCTAGCGGAGGACATCTGCCAGCGAATGCAACGTAACGGAGCTAGTCCTGAGGATTGCGTCGCAACAATCACGCGAATTACCGCACAGTCACTGTTAGAGCATTACCAACGCTACGCCCCAAAACCGCTCCATGAGGTCTTCATGGGCGGCGGAGGATCGTATAACCCCAACATCATCAACTACCTCAGACAGCACATGCCGGACACGAAGTTCGCCTTGCTCGACGAGCTAGGCATACCAGCAGGCGCCAAGGAGGCGTTGGGGTTTGCGCTGTATACCTGCGAAGGTTTCGTTGGTAGGCCGCTCATGGTGCCGAAAAGGGTGGAGAGCGACCGTCCTGGCGTCATTGGGCATGTCCAGGCCGGAGACAACCACTTCGATCTGAGGAGGCGGGTAGTGAACTTCTGGGGAGACTGGCCGGCGGAGAAAGTCAAGCCTACAAAACAGATGGTGTATGAACGATAGCGGTGCTCATGTTGATGTATTCGATGATCACGGGAAGCTATCTAGAGGAGTAGAGCTAATGCACAAGAGAGCTATAGCTAACGCCATCTGCAGCGGAGCATACGCAGCTTCTGACCTGCAACACATACCAGAGACGTGCACCGACCCGTCCCATCTTACTACCATTGCTGTTCCACAGCTTCCACTATGGAAGAGTCTCAACGTCCGTCGCAAAGATTGCCGTTCGCAGACCGACTCAACGACACCGCCAGAAACCACTTCGTAGCCTGCTGCGGCGAGTTCATCGGCACATGTTTTTTCCTTTTCTTCGCCCTATCTGGCACCCAGGTTGCCAATACGGCCACAAAACATACGGACGCCAATGAGCTTCCAAGGCTTACATACATCAGCCTTGCCTTTGGTTTGAGTCTTGCCGTCAATGCTTGGGTATGGTTCCGCGTGAGTGGCGGCCTTTTCAATCCTGCCGTAAGACCTGCAACGAGGATGTTAGTAGGCCAACGCTGATCCAACCTGCGCAGGTCACTCTTGGCATGTGGCTCGCCGGCGGTGTCCCTCTCGTGCGTAGCATCCTGATCGCCCTGTCCCAAGTCCTTGGCGGAATCGCAGCCTCCGCCATCGTACTGGTTATCTTTCCTGGGAAGCTAGCGGTCACAACATCTCTGGGAGCAGGAACCAGCGTCTGGCAAGGCTTTCTGATCGAGATGTTCCTCACCTCACAGCTAGTGATGACAATTACAATGCTTGCAGGCGAGAAGCACGCCGCAACCTTTATGGCGCCAATCGGCATTGGCCTAAGCCTGCTGATCGCGGAACTGACTGGCGTCAGGTTTACTGGCGGTAGTCTGAACCCTGCCCGCTCTTTTGGTCCTGCGGCGGTGCTCGGGAAGTTTGACGACGAGCACTGGATCTACTGGGCTGGTCCAGCTGCGGGTGCGGTGTTAGCAGCGGGGCTGTACAAGTTCTTGAAGATTCTGGATTACGAGCGAGCTAATCCTGGGCAAGACGCCGCCGCACCGGGTAGAAGTGATGGGCGGATCAGATTGATGGGCAACGAGTAGATGGATTTCTCAGATCAAAGAGGCCAGGGACTGGCGATGTGGACCAGGACAGTTGTCGTCGTATGAAGGCTGCTTTGCTCGCTCGATCGCAAGTCTCTCAATAAGCTGGATTAGGAAACTCGGACGGATCGCAGATACTAGAAACCATCCGCGGCCAGTCGGTGGTGCAGCGCATCTCAGCAATAGCGGAGAATGTGGGCCTTTTGGCAAGTATGCTCGTGGAGCGTCTGACATAAATATTTCGCCTTCGCGAAGCTGATTGCTTACGCCTGCGGGTAAATGTTGAAAGAATGGGACTTCAGATTGGCTTCGGGAAACGTTCAGCTCTGGACCACAGCTTCCGTCTGCTTACTGTAGACACTGCCCTAAGCCTCACCTTTGCGCACACCATCTAGGCCATCCTGCGCTTTCTTTGTCATGCCGTCCTCAATCTCCACTTGCGTCTGCCCGAATACAAGCGATCCGTTGATGATGCGCCGCAGAGTGAATCCTAAGTTCCCGAAGTACACAATCACTATGAAGACCGTCAGAGCGGAGGTCAGGGCCCTAAAGGCTGGCGAGTCCATCGAGAAAGAGAGCTCCAGCCAAGCGGTGGTGAGGGTCACTGTTGGGAATACCATGCTCCACCAAGTGAGAGTATAAGTGACCTGTCTCTTGATCACAGCGTCCATAACGCCAATGACCGCAATGCATAGCCAGAGGTAGTCGAAACCGAGGAGCAACGATCCAAGTAAGATAGAGACCCGTTCATATCGGAACTGAGCCCGGTTGATCTCGTGGATCCTCGGACAGTAAGAGCAGCTGTCAGCCCTTAGAATCTTGTGGCAACTTATGCTGTATATCAAGTGTGGTAATCGAATTGATGATTATGAGAGAAAAGCTAGAACAGTTGTTAGTAGCGGCGTACTCGGAGAGCACAAGAAATTGGTATATATTGTATTATTACAACTTGACTGAGCACGTACGGCCATAGGTCGCAGAAAACTGGGCATCCCGTCCGCTCTGCCATACATAAGCTGCGAACCGGCGGACTAGTACTACGGTGGGTGACCACGTGGGAATACCCGCTGCTGTACGTTTTGCTTTTTGCTCTTACGATTTGCTGCAAGGCGCTGTTGGAATCTACAAGGCGAGTGGGTGCTTGGGCGTTGGTGGTAAGCTAAAAGAGGGCGGGCGAAGAATCCAAGCTCTCATCACCATCATTTTACATTCTTGTCTCCTTCGGCCGAATAAGAACAAGGCTGAAGGCCGCCATGCCATTCTCACACTATGTGACGCAGGTCTCAGAGGTCGTCAGTGTAGAGATGGGAGCCTCTAATCCCTGAGCCCGACCCCATGATTATTCTCGGAGCTCACCTCCTAGGAGTTTGAACGTCCTCATGAAATGTATCCCATAGAGTACAACCTCTCGTTGATGCGATAGTAAGCTAATGTACAGATTCAAGCTCGCCTCTGGGTATCATGGTCTCAACTGCGTTGCTCGTAATATCTCACTTCTCCGTATGGCCACCCAGTCAACCGAAACGCCCTTCCAACTCATTCGTTCTTTCGTGCATTGCACTCCGATGCTGCTCTTCGCTTAGTAGCCATCCTCACCGCCCGAGGTCATCGCAGCACTGCTATCGAAGCCACTATCCGTCTCGGACGAACCATCATCAATGCGTACTCCCGTATGCTGACGCAGCGCTCGACTTGTAGCCTTCAGGCTCTGCCCTAGATCATCGAACAAGCGATCTATCTCCGTCATCAGCAGTTGCGGATCGGCGTCTTCCAGCAATGCGTCCGGGTGAGGCGCAACTGGCTCCGGGAACTCAATCTCACGCTGTGGGCGGCGCATGCGGCTGCCATTTCCGGGGCGCGATAACGACCTCGTAGCCATCCCATTGGTTCGTAGGCCTTGTGCTAGTGGATAAGTTGGGTCACCGAGTTGTGGCACGTAGGTACTCGGATACTGCGGGCTCTCGTCCAGTCCGGAGTCAGAGGCGAAGTTGGGCCAACTGTTTAACAACTCCTCCGTCTCTCTCTGTGGTATGCCTATCATCAACTGCTTCCGCATAGTGTCTGTCGTATTCACGTTATAGTTGTAATCGAAGACATCACCCGCTGACGGATCATGGGACATGCGATCAAGCTCCGAGTCTGTGCTCGTCAGACTGCTGCCGCGTGAGTGCATCGGCATCGTCTTGTGACTAAGTCGCTTCATTGGACCGCCCTCACTTTGCCACTGTTTGTGGTACGAGAAGCGGTTTCGGTCCAGTTCGTTTTGCTGAGGGTCTTCTTCCAGGTCGAAAGGATTGCCGGAAGTCATGTCCGTCATAGTCGAGCCGGTCGCTGAACTTGCAGTGGAAGGTCGGACTATGTCGGCTGGGTCGGCTAAGCTCATGTCAAGATCAATCATGGAAGCCATCGAGTCTCTTATGGGAGACGATGAATGCGGTGGTATCGACAACGGCGCCGGGTGCATGAAGTCTCTGAACTGGCCCAGTGGCTCGGTAGTTGTGTGCTTCAAGGTCGGGCGAAAGCCAGGAGGAAGTTCATCCGAGGCTGCAGGCGGCAGGGTCATCGTCGTGTCAGGGTCATCTGGTTGGGCCGGCTCAGCGCTTTGAAAGGTCCAATCCATTGTTGCGCGCTTCTTCTCCGCCGATGGAAACTTCCACTCCATTGTAGCGCGCCTCTCATCCTTGTCGTTGGGGCCGTAGTGATACTCTTCCTCCTCTTCACCCTGGGCGACCTGCCTCGAAGTGCGCGCTTTGAGTGTCGGAATATCGCCGAACTCAAAGTTGAAAGTCGGCACGTTCATGTCTAAGCCTCCAGCTTCGTCCAGATCAATCACGCTCTCTCTCATTGAAGCTGGTCCAGCTAAATTGCGCAGCGGCAAGTCTGATATTGGCTCCGAGTCGTCCACAGGCGTATGCAGCTCGTACGGTGCAGTCTCTGGATTGAACAGCCGGTCGAGTGAACGTTCGCCACGGCCTGCACTGAGGTCTGCCCAGTGCTGTTCTACCTGCTCAAGCCTTGTCAAGTCCTTCGTAATGATAGGCGGCAGTCCAGCGCCTGCTGGCGCATCGAAGTCTACATCGGCAAAGTCCTGTGTTGCGATCATTTGGCTGTACCGTCTGCCAAATGCGGCGTTGAAGCTGTCCGATGTACTGAAGTTCCAGTCGATCGCATCGTCTTCATTTTCGTCGCTGGCGGAGTCGTCATGGACCACGGGCGGTGCCGCACCGCCAGCAAAGAAAAGCGACTGCCGCTGGCCGCCACCGTACTCCCATACGGCATAGCGCTCGATCAGCTTCACGAGGCTACTCGTAGGATATCTCTGGCTGGTGTTCGCAATGTAGGGGTGCTTCAGCACATCTGCCGCAGACGGCCGTTCCTTCGGATCTCCGTTCAGGCAGAAGGCCACAAAATCTCGCAGCCCGTCCGAATATTCACCCCCTTCCAATCTCGGCGCCGTTGCGGTTGCTTCTGCTAAGCGCTCAGGTGGCACGTTTGTGTATGGAGGCAAGCCAGTAGCCATCTCGAAGATTGTGATACCATACGACCATATGTCAAGCTCAGTGCCATATGCTTCAGCTGTCAGATGTGACTTGGACGTATGCATCTCGAATGGTAGGTAGTGTGGCGTGCCAACGATCGTCCGGCGCTTTGACGAGCCATCACCATCGTCCACCTCGCCGACAATGCCAAAGTCGCCCAGCTGAATGCTGCCTTCCTCGTTCACGTACACATTAGCGCACTTGATATCCCGGTGTATGACGCCGATGTCGTGAACACTCTTGAGCGCCACTGCGAGCTCACGCGCCACCGGAATGATGAAGTGCTCCTCGAATCCTTTCCGCGGGTTGGCTCTCATCAGTGTGCGCAAACTGCCGCCGGTGCAGTAGTCGCTGACGATCCAGAGCTGGTTGTGAAGGTCAAAGGCATCATGGATCATGTTGATGTTCTTTGCGTTCGCATCCTTCAATTGCTGGAGGATACCCACCTCCTTCTGGAAGCTGTTGATAGTGTTGTCCTTATCCAGGACGTGCTCCTTGAAGTCAGCATCATCAATGTTGATGATCTTGACGGCGACCAATTCGCCAGTAGCGCGCTTTCTGCATTTGTACACGCGCCCATAGCCGCCTTTCCCTATGAGCTCAATGAAGTCATAGGGTGGCACCTCGGATGAAGAACGCTCGGCGTTCCGCACCACTGTCTGGTACATGTCTTTGGCATCTTGGATCTGCCGCGCTCTATTTGGAGTGCCATCATATGGGGCGGGCGCAAGCCTTGAGGGGTCCATGGCTTCTGCAGGCTTCACGTTCAAGCTCTCGCGAGCACTTGCTGGCTGAGGCGGAGGTTGAACGACTGGATCTTCGGCAATTGTCGCAAGACCGCGAGGCTCGTGTTGGTGTTCGTTGTGATGGCCGGTCTGATGCTGGTTATGATCGACGTTGTGATCGTCAGGAGCAGTTAGGCCGCTCGATCTAAAGAAGTGATTGAGCTTCGATGTCTGCTCCTTCTCTAAGACGTTGGCTACGTCACTCAGTCAGCATCTGATCCTTTTGAATTTGCTTGCGTTGGAGTAACATACCGCGCTTTGGCCTGAATCTTGTGCTTGACCGCTTGCCACTGATGGAAGGATCAAGTATCTTATCGCGGATCCTGTCACGAAGCTCTGAAGAGCCGGATGTAAGCCTTGCCGCGTCGCCTGGGACTACAGGAGACCTACTTTCCGAGGAGAACGAGCTGTTACGCCGGCTGTGTTGCCGTGATGGAGTCGGGCTGCTGAGCTGACTGAGTTGCCGTGACAAAGGCGGGCTGTTGAGCTCGCTGACTGTTGGATAGAGTTCTTCGTCTGCAATGGAGCTGGCGTAGGAGTAAAACGACCCCAAAGGCGAACCCGGTATACTCGGTGTGTTCGCGTGGGTTGAGCTGCTGGACCTGCGTAGCGGTAGCAGGCTGTTGGTTGGCGAAACTGGCTCGTCAGTGAATGAACTTGACCTCGACGGAGTCTTCGCTGCCGCTCTCGCCTTCTGCTGAACAAAGTCTCGCGACATCGCAGTGGTTGCGCCGATGCCGCGGCGACGTTCACATGCGGAGATGATATTGCGATTGCACGTGCGAAAGAGTCGGTGGATGTGTGAAAGGTGCGGTGAAGGTAGAAGGTCGTCAATGCTCACCTGACTCGTCCCGCGTGAACCGTGTTAGAAGTTAAAAGTGTGCATCCCAGGCTCTCTCGACAATCCAAGACTCTCGGTGAAAACCATCACCCTCTTCCCAATCTTCAAGTCGCCTCGCAAGCGCACCGTAAGTGGCAATAGGGTCCCATCCAAAGTCACAAATCTCCGGTAGCCTCCCTACGCCCTCATATGTTTCCAACGATATCTTCGCAAACCACACAGTCCAGTTCCCGTAAGGCCTTGGCATGAAGTCGAAGAAGGAGGTCTTCCCCAAGCGTCCTCCACAGTCGTTCTCGCCGGGGATGCTTCTGCACCAAGATGGCGCTTAGATCTCCCTGCATTTGTGGCTAACGGCCCGCTGATAAGATCTGACATCACATCAAACCTTCCTACTCAGCCACAGCCACTGAACACATGTGGAACGGGACAGCAAACGCGTTTATACTCCAGGCTTACTGCTTGTTTCCTCGAGCTCCATCCTGATCCCACCATACGGCGATTTAATCCCGCTCGAACAGCTATCTGACTTCTGTCACCTCGAACTCTGCACACACTACAACACACGTCGCGATGTCCACCAGACCAGCACCCCGAGCCCCTCCAGCCAGAGCCCCGGTAGGCAAAGCTGCCCCACGAGGACCACCCGCGAAAGCACCAGTCAAAGTCCCAGCGAAACCTGCCACACCAACAGCACGACCACCACAAGGGAAAGCTGTACCGAGACCACCTCCCACCGTAGCAAGAGCACCACAGGCTACCGCAGGACAGGCCGCAGCGCCCAAAGCAGGGAACTGGATCAACAGAACAGTACAAGGCTATGTCTCCGGCGCAGGCAGCTATGCAGGAGGCCTAGTAAACAGTGTAGGCAATGGCGTCAACAAGGTCGGCGAAGGTGTTGGCCAAAGGTATGTCATTCCATCTTTGACAGACTCAAGTCTAGACCATCATACTGACGTCCTTTGTGCAACAGCATAACAAACACAACCCGCTACTGGGGCCAAGGCGTCGCCGGCTACGGCAACAACATCAAAGACTCCGTCGGCGTCGGGGGTCCACGCGTAGCAACCGCAGGCAATCCCTTGGGAATGGCTGGTATGGGTGCCACAGGAGCGGGCTCGCTGCCTACTGCAAGCAAGCCAGCGGCTGGGAAGCCTGCTGGTGGCTCGTTCTTCTAGTTCGTCGGCTGTGCGGTCTGAACTGGTAAAGATACGCGTTAAATCGGAGATGTGAAGATGAGATGATTGGACCTTCGCGAGGATTTACTGCGCGACGAATCTGTGTTGCAATTGGACGGTTCGAGGGAGTTTGTCATGGCGAATTGCTTGAATATGTATCGACGACCTTTTCTGATGTCAAGGCTGCGTGGTGGTCGTTGAAATGCCCTTGCTGAAGTCAAGACGCAGGTGTATTTGTTTCTCTTCCTGCAGCACATTCGACACTAGAAAGGCCTTTTCATCAGTACAACCTCTTCTCCGCATTGAGAATGTTACAGTGACAGACTTACCATCTCCTGCATCGCCACACCATCCGGAGGTATGTACTCACGTGCTGCGGGCCCTCCTCGCAACCCTTTTCCTCGTACGTCACAACCACGCACTTCCCCAAAGCCTCGCCAGCGTCGCCATCGAAGCTGTACTTGAAGGTCTTCCTCGGGTAGGGTACAGATGTTATCGCGGTGCGGACTTCAAGTCTTCTACCTGGCTGGATGATACGGGTCGAATTATCGAATAGTAAGGCACAAAGAGGGTATACACACAATCGCAACCAGAATCCCCTTACACTACAAACGTAGGTACAAAGGCTTTGAGCTAAGCCCATAGGATGCCCTCAAACAAGGTCACCGGACGCGGCCGAGCAAGCTCCTCCATGTTCGCGCTCCGGCGACGAAGGGTATCCTTTCCTTCGTCGTTCTGGCGCCGAAGCCGGCAATACCTAATAAGCTCGTACCTGTACTGCCCACAGTCCCATCCTAGAAGCGCAGCCTCTTATCCAGCCGCGGCATCAGCAACACTAGCCCTCTTCCTCCTCCGCCTCTCCCTCGCATTCGCCCGCAGAGCGTCTTCTGTGACATACTCCTCTGGCAACTCGAAGTCATGGCTATCGGG
Source organism: Neocatenulostroma microsporum (assembly GCA_022814695.1). Taxonomy (NCBI): domain Eukaryota; kingdom Fungi; phylum Ascomycota; class Dothideomycetes; order Mycosphaerellales; family Teratosphaeriaceae; genus Neocatenulostroma; species Neocatenulostroma microsporum. Next base: position 41,622 of record JAKLLW010000157.1, read on the forward strand.
CATTTCCGGGATCGGCAGTCCGAAGGCTAGGACGTTGCGGCCTGCGTGGCGCGTCTTACTAAGAGCTGCGTCGCGGAGGTGGCGTTTCGAGAAGAAAGAGGTTATTGGCTCGAGCTGCACAGGCGGTGGAGGTGGGATGTAATGTTGTTGTGGCTGTTGCTTTGGTGGAAGAAGCCGGAGCTTGGTGTTGGAGCTTGAGGTAGGCGTAGGCGAGGAGGTGGATGCCGCAGCAGGATCCTTCCGCTTCCCGAGCTTGATCTTAAATCCGCTCTTGACGGCGTTGGCGGTCTCCTGCTGCAATTGCCTGGAAGCAGAAGCATTCATCTCGCTGCTCGGTGGCTCTACGCTGCCTTCCGTACCTGTTTCGCCTTCCTCGTCACTTTCTTCCTCGGCTTCCCGCGCAGCCTGCTCGCGCTCAAGCCGCTGCCTCTTCTCTTCTTCCTTCCATTCCCGGAACTTGTCCACCAGGGCCGTGACCTCCGCGACAAAGTAATCTCGTTTCGGCTCGTACTTCTTCGCCTCGCCGTCTGTGATGCCTGTGATACCCAGCACTTTCAGCCAGTCGTGCCCTAGCAGACCGTCGAGAAGGCGTTCGAGCTGGACTTTCTCGTGCATAGCTCGTTCGCGCTCGATGTTGCGGAGCTGCTTTTCCCGCCTCTCAGCTCGACGGTGGGACTTGAAGAAGTGCGCATCGTCTAGTGGATCAGCGGGGTTGGAGGGTGTGTTTCGAAGGACGTCGAGATCTATGGGTGAGCAGCCATTGAATTGGCCGTTGGAGGTGCTTCGGCGAGGTGTCGCAGGCATGCCATTGCCTGAGCCATTGGCCGTAGCTTTCACCTTCAGCGGGCTTGCTTGTACCGAGCCAGGTGGATGTTGCTGTTTCGGTGCATCGTCCGTGACGTACAGCGTAGTGTCCACGGTGATGAACTCTGGCTCTTTCTGCACATCGAAGATGATGTCTTCGTAGTTCGGAAAGTATACAGCAAGCTCGCTCTTCAGCCTTGGTCCCTCGTCTTGTGATCGCAATGTCCGCTTCTCTTCCTTCTTCTCCGTGCCATTGGCGGGCTTAGGTGGTGGCTGTGGTAAACGTTCAGGTGATCGCACACCATTGGCTATGTCATCCTCGTTGGCGTCAAGTGTTGTACGCACTCCATTGACGGTCTCCTGGAGCTGTCCATGTGGTTGTTGCACCGAGATCTTGCTGGGCGGCTTGGGTGGTGCTGACTGTGTGAAAGCATCAAGAGTAGTTTGTTTATGCCGTATACTCAGCTTCCTCTTCTTCGCCGGCGGTCCATCATCCTCAAATCCTTCGTCATCGCTGTCGGCAATGGTTCGTTGTGTTTGGAGTTGCTGGTGGTGTGATGGTGCCCGCGAAGCGCCGGCTTTTTGCGCGTCGTGATTGCGTGTCGCAACCAACTGCCCGCCGGCCGTCTTCGCACGCGATGTACGCGACTGTGACACCATGGTTGGATCGCAGTATCATGTCGGTATTTGGCAGTATTATACCGAGCAGCTCCGGCGATATTGCACGCGTGTTTGGCCCGTCGTCGAGCAATGATGACGGCGGCGATGCTGTTCTAGGGGAAGCTCGACCGCATGGGCCAACCGAGCATTCTGTTTGCGACAGACGCGACTTCCTCTCCCTCTGCTTCCACACTCACATGTACACTTTGAATACGTTGATGGTTGATGATGAAGACAGACGCACAAGCCTTTTGAGATACCGCACGCAACACGGAGGGAAAGCATATACCTGAGCTCAATGACTCCAACGTACCAGGCACGGAGACATTGTATTCGATACACGACGCTCACGACTAGCCATGTCGACAGGCTCGTAGATCAGACGACCGCGTAGTGGGAGAGCATACAGGATACGGATGCGATGAGGCTCAGCCATCGCGACAGGGTGGGGGTAGCATCTTGTGTTCAACCTTCCACTTCTTGATATTCCATTCGTTGCTCTCTGATGCGTGATTCTCAATGGCCCATACATGAACTCAAAGCTCACGATTGACTACGTAGTCGCGCCGTTAGGCCGTCCTATGAATCTCACCGTGCTTTGCTCGGACACAGTCGTCCCAGTACCGTGGTTGCTGCGAAGATTCTCGGTGTCCTCATTCGAGACCGCGCTAAGACCTACAAGATAACACTTACACGACGTAGCAGCTCTTTGGCAAAGGACTTTTAGTTACACACTTCCCGGACACGAACCTTTCGACGGCGAGCAGATCGCGCTTAGACTGACCATGGCTTCGAGCCCACAAACACCCAAAGCCCGCAAGATCCTGATGATTCGCATCATCTCGCGCTTCCTCACTATACCGCGTGAGCTCCGCGACCAGATCTACGAGTATGCTCTCGTGGAGCCCTTCTTGTGGCACCGCCGCCATGAGAAGCAGTGTCCGATGCACGATCCTCTGATCCCTCATCAATGGCCTCTTGCGATCACGAACACGGACAAAGTCTCCGACTCAAATTACTACGGCCCAGAACACTACGATCCCTTTTATGGCAGTTTGACAAGAACACATCTGTCGTATGCCAAACTTGCCGTCTGCGAGAGGACTTGCCGGAAGTGGCCTGGCATTGGACTACTCCGAACCTGCCGTCAAGTGTACGCAGAAGCAAAAGATGTCTTCTGGACCCAGAACATCTTCTGTCTCGTGAGCGGCAGCGACTGCCGAGCGATGCTAAGTGATGGGCTCTGTCCTCCGAGCGTGCGCATCAAGTTGCGGCAGCTGTCTTTGCGAAGTGAAGTGCGAAATGGGACCACAGGCGACCACTACAACGCAAATGAGCTGTGGGATTATATTCAGAAGCTCGAGAATCTGACTTATCTTGAACTACCACCAGCCCTTATTCAACACAAGCTGTCGAGAGCATGGACACTGCCATCGACTGTACACCTCCGAGCAACTCACTTGGAAGGTTTCGAGATCATTACAAGCCGTGAATTCTCGTGGTTGTGGATGGCCATATCGTTCGACGTTCGCGTGCCCTCTACTTGCAAGGAACACCAGGCTGGAAGCATGCCCGCTAGCACGAAACCGTGCGATACGGCATGTACTTGGCGCCGCGAAGCGATGCAAGCGGTCAGGCAGGAACTTGCGATATGGTACAGCACCAGGGGATGGCGACAACGGCTAGGAGACACGGACATCGTGAGTAGGTGTATGAAGGAAGCCTTGGGGCAGTTTGGGGGACTATATGATCGAGATAACGATCGGAACTACGACGTGCTTCCCGCTTATGAGGCAAGCAAGCACCCGCTGCTCGTAACTGTTAAAGCTATGGATGGTAGCAAGTGGGACGTGGAAGTCCTTGGCCTACCAGCCACGGACATAAAGACGAGACAACGCTTACTAAGACAGAAGCGTACTACGCCGACTGGCGTCGTGCAGGGCAGAGCGAGCAATGCGCGAAGAGTTCGCACCCGGGATGTTGTTGACGCCGAATATGGAGAAGACTTTGCAGAGCAAACTTCTCAACGAAGGAAGCCTAGGACAAGCGGCAACCGCCCATCAAAGAATACCACTACTGGAACGCAGGTCTCCCGGATATGTAGCGAGGAGAAACTCAGATTACGGCAGGAAAGGCTGGTTATGCGGTGCAGACACAATGCGCATGCGGCGAAGGATGTGGCAAAGAAAGTGCAGAAGGACATCCGTCTGGCAATGCAGCAGACGAGCTTGCAGAAGCAGGCAGCTCGCAAGAGGATTAACCGGTAGACGAGCAACCTTAGGCCTGCATGGTTGATGGCTGACTGCCCCGGATATCTTCTTCCCCAAATGCACCCCAGATGCACCCCAGTCCCCAACATTCGGCTATCGCATCGTTCAAACTCCACTCCTGGGGTATGCACATGTCCCTGCTATTCATCTGAATATGATAGGCACATGTGGCCAGACTCTTCAACCTTCCTGTCCTGTCTTTCTCGTTGTGCCCTCCTCCAAGCATGACACGATTAACGAGCTACAATGTCTGGATCGTCGCCTTCGTCTGCTTGGGGAGCTGGACGTACGGCTTCTCTTTCGCCGTCTTCGTTACTAGCATCGGCCAGCCTGGCTTCTATGCGTACTTTGACCTAGACCGTAAGCTATCCAACCCACCCACTCAGCGCGGTAGTCGACTAACATGATGGAAAGCTACGAGCGACCATACCGCCAGCCTCCTAGGCGCAGTCAACTCCCTCTTCGCTGCAGGCGCCGCCTTCGGCGCCATCTCCCAAGGCTGGACAGGAGACTGGCTTGGCCGCAAGAAGGGCTTGTTCCTCGCTGGAGCACTATGCGTTCTCGGCGGCGCTCTAACTGCTGGCTCCGTCCACATTGTCATGCTCATCGTTGTTCGGTTCATCCAGGGTCTTGGTCTCGGGCAGATTGTCTGTCTGGCTCCACTCTACGTCTCCGAGGTCTCTCCCGCTAATCGCCGCGGTATCCTGCTTGGAATGTTCACGATCGGCATCGGACTTGGCTACAGCTCGTGCGCTTGGATAGGGTTTGGTGCATACTATGCGACAAATTTGACGCTGCAGTGGCGCATGCCGCTTGCACTCGCTTGTCTTACGCCGCTACTGGTGTGCATTGGCGTCTGGTTCATCCCGGAGTCTCCAAGGTGGCTCATTTGGAGGAATCGCAACGAAGAGGCCTGGAAGGTCATCCAGAGACTGCACCATGGTCCCAATGACGCTACGGATGAGGCTGCCAGAGTCGAGTACGCCCAGATCGTCGCACAGGTGGAGTATGACAAGGAGATGAAGGCCAGCTACTTGGAGATGTTCAAGAAGCCTGCCTGGAGAAAGCGGTGCTTCCTTGTGATCTTCCTCCTCTTCGCCACCCAGTCCACGGGAGTCCTCGGCATTGGGAACTTCGCTGTCGTTGTGTATCAGAACCTCGGATTGACAGGGTCAATGCCGCTACTGATGAATGCGGTGTACACCTGCGTCGGGACTGTTATGACTGTGCTCAGCTCATTTATCATGGACAAGACCGGACGTCGCAACCTTTTCCGTGAGTTCTCTCGCCGCTCCTCTTGCGTCTGTGGGCCTAAGCTCACATGAACATAGTAATCGGCTTCCCAGCAACCGCCCTCTGCCTCCTCGCAGAAGCTCTCCTCACCAGACAGTACGCCGCCTCCGAAAATAAAGCCGGCAACGCCGCCGCGGTCTTCTTCCTCTTCCTCTACATCACCCTCTACGATACCTTCCTCGACCCTCCATCCTTCGTCTACTGTGCCGAGATCTGGCCTACAACCATCCGAGCAAAAGGCATCGCACTCTCATTTGCTTCCTACTTCATTGGAGCGCTTACATATACCACGCCAGCAGCCGTGGCGTTCAAGAACATTGGATGGAAGTTTGACATGGTGTTCTTCTGCTGCAATATCGTGTCGACTGTTTTGGTGTACTTCTTCTTACCTGAGTCGGCTGGCAAGTCGATGGAAGAGATGGGCGATATCTTTGGCGACGAAGTGGTGGTGCATATGACTGCTGATGGGCACGGACTTGTCGAGACGGACAAGATTGACATTGCCGATGTTCACGTCGAAGACATTGCTGACGCTACGGAGCTGAAAGCATTGTAGGCGGCATGTGGACTTCGGAGATTATCACAACTTCTGCTTCGCTTTGCTGATACCACCACCCTGCTCCGAGAGGGTGGTTTCTCCATGCTCCGCTAGAGCGAGTAGCTTTCCCGACTCCTTGTCCCTTACGACGCATTGAACGACAGCTACGACCGGTCATTTTAAACGATCGCTTCCTGGTACCACAATCCCCGGAATCATGTCATTGCTCACAAAGTCTTCGCCCGACACTCATCATCTTACAATCCACCCGCACCGTCGAAACCATCAACAGAGGACTGATGACGTGGTTGCTAAAGACCTGGAGATCACCGCCGTACTCCCATCATCCATTTGCCGCTATAGGCGCCGCGGCCCTGGTCGTTGTCATGTCTGCTAACAAGCCCACTGCGTCGCTGTGCATGTTGCGCATGGGATTGCAGGAATTTCGGCCCAGCATCGAATTCAAGAGTGACGCGAGCTATCCAATCTTACAGGCTAGACGACGAGTCTTGCCATGTTCGTTCCGCGGAGACGATGCGAATCTGGCGCATCAGTCCGGCTTCAAAGCTCTAGTTATCTCTCGTCGTTAACGTTGTCGTTAACTTCACGAAGTGCGAGGGTGTGCAAACGGCTGTGCTAGCAGGGCATTTCTACCTGTCAACCGGGATCATTGACATACGAGTCAATCCGAGGCGGCAATCGTGATGTTGAAGTGCTTGGTGTCGCCTGTCGTACCCATTCTTTGCGATAACAACCAGCCGCAGGTACGACTGATAGTACTCCGTATAGGTACAGAGTTGGCTAATGGCTATGGAAATTATATGACCTTGTCACTGTTGTGTAAAGTAGAACATCATTACTCAGCAGGGTGAATTGACAGAAAACACTGCCGGCCGCCGGCTTCCGAGATTCGTTCTTCGTTCGGGCCGAGAGAGGTGAAAAGTTGCAAAACAATGATCGATCTTTCGTCCACCTTCACCCACCTCTGCCACCGACGTCTACTTTGCAGCCATTCCTACCAAGACCGCGAGTGGTAGGCAGCAAATCAAGAGAGCAAAACGCCGAACCAGGTGCCGGAGTGTGAGGTCAGTCTCGGCTAATCTCTCTCGTATTTCGGGCTGATCCTTGGTGGTTCGGTCGCATTAGTTTGAACAGGTAGAATTTGGATCGTCCAGTTTCACGACAGGCCCAACTAATTTTAACCGCTATCGAGGCTGACGCCTCTTTGATCGACGTCCTCATCTTAAGATGCCGTCCTCCCTACGTCGCCTTCAAGGCTTCAACTTCGCCGTGACCTGTGGCATCGTTCGGGGAGTGTCACTGTACCAGTCTCTCATTTTCTTCTAGTCATTCCTTGCACTTTTTGACTGCTTCATAATGCAGCTCACCACATTCCTTACAATTGCTTGCACTTTGGCTCTCACCACGGCCCAGCAATACGAAGGCGACGTTATCAGCGGCAACCTTCCAACCATCGAACGCGCCGAAGTAGCCTTCTTCAAGGTTCCAGCGCCCACCGGTAGCAATTATAATACCCTGCTCACATACAATTCGCTCGACTCCAATGGCAACCGACTGGATACGTCCAAGATCCAGAGAGGGATCATCACCATCCACGGACTGCTGAGGGATCCCTGGGATTACATGAACGATGTACGCTCGCGCTCCCACAGGTGGGGTCAAATACCACTAGCTAACCAAAGGTATAGACGCTCAACGCATTGGACAAGGTCTCCGACTCAAACATCAACCAGGACTCAGTGTCTGTCATTACGCCATACTTCGCAACTGGCGACGACAAGGGGTTTGCCTACCCATGGAATGATACCGCGAAGGCCGGCTACGGCTCCACCACCAACGCCTTGGTGTGGAAGGGCTCGCAGTGGTCGGCTGGCGCTGACAACCAGTACCCGCACAGCAGCCGGCACACTTCTAGCTACTACGTCATGGACACGTTAGTCAAGTACTTTGACAACAAGGACATATTTCCGAACATGAAGCAGATTGTACTCGTCGGGCACTCGCTGGGCGGTCAAATGCTTCAGCGCTATGCTTCTGTCGGCGACCAGCTCAATACCTCTGTGCCGGTCACGTACTGGATTGGTAATCCTAACAGCTACGCCTGGCTCAGCGAGGACCGGCCTCTCTCTCTTGTTGGCTGCCCCGACTATGACGTGTACCGAACTGGCTTCACGAATTACACCGAGTATCCCATGTCATACGGTGTCGACATTGTCAACCAAGGCCGTGATGCTCTGCTCGCCAACTTCCAGTCCCACCAAATTGCCTACGGCCGCGCTCTGTTCGATCACGGCGACGATAGCAGCGATTGCGGCGAGTATACCCAAGGCGAAGACCGTAACGAGCGCTTCTTCTTCTTTATCAAGCAGTTCGCACCCAGCTGCAGCGATCCTTCCGGCTCAAACTGCGACACCGTCGATCTTGTCGCTTCCTCTCACGACAACGGCCAGATGTTCGGCTCCGACGCCGGGCTCGCCAGGCTCTTCACCGATAACTTCTACGGTGACGGCTCGAGAGCGTACGACTTCGGCTACCCGCGCAACCAAACTGGCGACGACCCATACCCGAACCCGCAGCTCGTCAACACGCCCGGTCCGACGAACTTCCATGTGTACACATCAGAGAACCTGACGTACCAGGGTTGCTGGACAAGCCAATACCCGCAGACCGCTGCGTCGCTGCCGGTTTTCCTGTTCAACAACGCTTCCAACACGGCGACGTTCTGCACAGAGGCGTGCGTCAATGCAGGGTACAGTATTGCTGGCTTACAGGGAGGCTCAATGTGCTTCTGCGGCGACAGCATGAACCAGGCTTCTGCCGTCCTGACAGTGGACACGGAGTGTAATACCACGTGCCCCGGTTACGCTTTGGACATTTGTGGTGGGAGTGATAGGCAATCGATCTTCGCCAACGGACTTCCGACGTTCTCTTGAGGGATGTCTTGACGAACGGCATTACTTGGCCGGCAATATACATAGATTATAGATTACAATAGTGTGTATTGGCGCTACTCTTTCGTAATCAGACTGACCATTCACTGCAGGAGAAAGGTCGCTTTTAGCGGGCCTTTCCAATCTGTTAATTGGACAGAGTGAAAGCTATCGTTCCCGTACTGTCTCCGGCCAGCTGCTTTCCGGTGAGTAAGAGTTCAGCCAGTGAACTCTCGTCGGCAATAGATCTGCTAAGCTATAAGCTATGCGTATGTGGGACAAGCTTACCCCACGCACAGTGTACCTGCCTATTCCGAATTGGACTTCGACCTCAGCCAGCCACGAGTAAAGCATTGTGAGCTTAGCTGGCAACCTAATATAACATCTGCAGACCGTTCAGCTGTTCGATGGCTTTGCCAAACCTCTTTCAATCGGAAGGTTCATATTCCTTGATCCAGGCTCATGCTACTTCGACCTCAGCTGGACTTTGCAGCGCCGTCGCGCTTTTTTCACAGCTACGGGAAAATGCACTAACATGAGGAAACTGTGTTCCGTATTGTTGTTGGGCACCCGCCTTTGAAGTATCTGTACCACCTCTCGTTCTTTCGTCGTCTCTTTTCCCTCTCCTTTGGTCTATCACTAGCCGCAGTCATTCGCTCTCCCAATTTCTCCAGCGATCATGATCGTCAACGTCCTGCTCGCTGCTGCGCTGGCAGTACTCCCCGCGACCAACGCTGCAGGTGTCTCTACGACACCATCTGCAGCATGTTTCCAGGGAAAAGCCTCGAAGTTCAGCGCTCTAGCCAAAGTACCTGTAGTCATGAGCTACTGTTCTTCGAAGTACCCAGTCCCGGCAAAGACGAGCACGACGACCAGCTCCACCACGACTACTCTCACGGAGACTAATACCGTTACGACTACGCAAAGTACATCCAGTACGGCGTTTGCCACGGTAACGACGACATCAACCCAGGTCGTGACGATTACTACGCTTGAAACAGCAACGACAACTACAGGCACATCGACCACGTAAGAACATCACAGAACTCGGGCTGCTTCAACTAAGGCCACCTGATGTGCATCTGGGCTGACACTACCGCAGTACAGTTACAAGCAATGGCAGTGCATCCAAGCAGAAACGCGCTGCATTTCCCGCCCCTAGAGGTGCCCAAGCCAGCACGACTCCCGCTTCAGTCTCTTCTTTCTGCTCTGCCGCTTCAGCAATCTCCGTTGCGGTTGGAAGCATTTGCACCTGTCTCGAGACGCCCCTTACCACCACCGCTACCGCCACGTCAACCCTTTCAACCACTACGAC